>PISX010001927.1:0-176657 GCA_004024625.1 Mellivora capensis | reverse complement strand
AATCAGTGGCTTTCTTATACACTAACAATGAAAGTACAGAAAGGGAAATTAGAGAATCGATTCCATTTACTATAGCACCAAGAACCATAAGATACCTGGGAATAAACCTAACCAAAGAGGTAAAGGATCTGTACTCAAGGAACTACAGAACACTCATGAAAGAAATCGAAGAAGACGTAAAAAGATGGAAGACCATTCCGTGTTCTTGGATCGGAAGAATAAACATTGTTAAAATGTCTATACTACCTAGAGCAATCTATACTTTTAATGCCATTCCCATTTATTTTTTTTTAAGAAACTGAAGACAAGTATAGAAAATGTTTTTGTTTTAAAATAAAAATTGGATATCACTCCGTTTTTCAAAATTAATAAAAGTTAAGGTCTTTAAAACGACTACTATGCCTTGCATGATTCCATTATGTTGTGCATCAGCTCAAGATCTTGTCCCCCAAAATGCTTTTTCTTGATCCTTCTGTTGCAAACTCACTGGCCTCCCAGCTATTCCCTCTGCCTGAAGTCTTTTTCTCCTGACACCTTTTGGGCTCACTTTGTCCCTCCCTTTAAACATGTACTCAAGTGGAGACCTTCTTTGGCCACTTGTTTGGCCACTACTTACTTGTTTAACCGATTCCAACTTCTCTCCCCTCCCCTCTGCTCCCTATACTTCTTCCCAGCTTTATGTTCCTTGAGAATACAGATAAGTTCCTTATTTTCTTTATGGTCTAGCTTCTCTCTTCAGAAAGCAAGCTCTACAAGAAAAGGAATTTGGTTAATTTTGTTCTGCAGAGCTTAGAATACTGCCTGGCTCATTACAGCTGCTCATTTGCTATTTGTTAAATGAATAAAGAACACGTATTTAGCATCTACATATGCACTTGCCAATGTGAGTGTATTTATTGTAGTATTAGGATGACTCACTTGCACGGCAAATGTGTTGTATATTGAATGAAGTAGCTGTACACATGGGCATACGTGAGGTCAGGACAGGCATGAGTTTGAACTCACCTTGGTCTGTGATTGTGGCTGTTGACAGTGTCCAGAATTTGTTGTTCTTTTAGGTTCTAACTCCTCGCTTATTTCCTCTGAACTTGGTATTTTCTGTTTTTCCTCCCACGGATAATGCTTCAGGTGTAGACATAATATCTAATTACTGAATACTTGTTGATCAGATGCATATCTTTCAAATTGCTAAGCATTTTTTAAGAGGTTATATTCTTTATTATGGATTTTCTTACTTGTTGTGAAAGCTAGCAAACCAAATAATGGAATAAATATTAGAATTCTGTTCTGTTATTTATTATCGTTTTATTATTTTTAAGCATTTGTTAGAGCAAAAATGAAAAGTTTCATCTTAAAGTTGTGGTTTTCCTTTAGTTTTTATTTGTTTGGACATTGTGTTTATATAGTTGGCGATGCTCACAGTAATCCCTAATTAGGGTCATTTTTTCCTCCTTTATAATAAATATACAGGTATATTTCAAGTAATTGGTAGAATTTCAACCAAATGAGCCCCCAAAGAGATTTCACTTGGATTTTGCTGATATTTGATGGTAACTATTTAAAAGCAACCAATGGGTCTGAACTAGAGGCCTGAATCACTTCACCAGTCACTGAAGTCACACTGTTGAGATGTGATGGTGACATGTTGACATACTGGCAGCTCAGGCCAAATGTGCAGAGGCCAGAAATGAATCTGAAAAGGGTATTTAGTTCTTGGGATTTAGAAAGTCATTCGAAGATAATTTGCATGTAAATTCATGACAGGAAGTTTCTTAGAATAATTCCTACCCTTACTAAACAAGATGGGTGCCATTATAGCTCTTTCTCTGAAATGTTTTAGATATTTTAAACAATGCTGGTTCTTGCTAATTATGTACATTGATTCCTATGCTATCTCAATCCCTACTCTCATGTTTGGCCTGGGTGTCTAAAGTCCTCTCTCAGTGCCTTTTTGGTCCCCAGACTGTGGACAAGACACAGACCTTTCTCAGCACAAGCTCTATCTGAACACTGCCTTATGACACATTAACACACACACACACACACACACACACACACAATTTTTTATTCAGTAACTTCATTTCATTAGCTGGTCCAGGGATAACACAGGCATTTATTGATTTATAAAATCTCCTCTTTGGGACTTTACCCACTATCTCATTTGTCCTGTTTCAATAAATTGCTAAAATAGATGAAAGTTTAATATATTTTTAAAATAATTTTCATTAAACAGAATCTAGAAAATAGAAGGTTAAATATAAACCATTCATAAAAAATATAAACCATTCATAATTTTACCACTCAGATTAACAATTGTTAATGGTTTGGTATCTTTTAATCCAGTCTTTTTTTTTTTATTTTATTTTTTTATTTTTTTTAAAGATCTTATTTATTTATTTGTCAGAGAGAGAGAGAGTGAGCACTGGCAGACAGAGGCAGAGGGAGAAGCAGGCTTCCTGATGAGCAAGGAGCCTGATGTGGGACTCGATCCCAGGACACTGGGATCATGACCTGAGCCGAAGGCAGCTGCTTAACCAACTGAGCCACCCAGGCGTCCCTAATCCAGTCTTTTTTAGCATACGTTTATTTTAAGTAAATTTTGGATTTTACTGTTCCACTTATTTCTATGACTTTAACATGTCACAAAAATTTTTCTGAAGGCATATGTTTTAAGGACTCAACACTACTAATAAAATGGCATTCATTTACTTGTGTCACAATTAGAAGTTTAGGTAGCTCCCAAATTCTTCACTGTCATATGTAATCCAATGATGAGCTTTATGAATGATAAATGAGATAAATGAAATTTACCTATAAATCTAAAATTTTCCTTAAAGGAAATTCCAAGCAGCAATGGGTTAATTGTCACGTCTACTTAAAATAGTAGTGATGCCAGCTATAAACAACTTTAAAAGACTTCTGTGCCAATTTCTACTCTCACCAGAAAATGCACAAGGGTGCCCTTTGCACTCTATCCTACTGGATTTTAAAACTTGTCAACCTGATATTAAAAATATAGAGGATGTAAACAATGCATTTCATTGTTTATTAATGAAGTTGAACAGTTTTTACTATATATATTGATCATTTGCACTTCCTTTCTATAAATTCACTGTTCTACCCCTTGCTCATTTTTCTCTTAAAGTATTAGTACATCACTCATGGACGTGAATGGATTGTGGTAAGAGTATCAGCCATTCGTTGTTTGCAAAGTGCTCAGCTTGGATAGGAGTCTTCATTGCTTCCACTGCGCTCTCCATTCATCTCTCTGTGCATTTGCTCTCTGGCCCTATAACACCCAATCTTTCCCATCCTTCAAGGCTCAGTTCCCTGATGCCTTTAACCTTTCTGTCCACAGTGACCTCGCTTGTGTCTGACCTCCAAAGCAATTGTCGTCCTCACCTCATCATGTCTTATTTAATTGATTACCTTAGAATATATAGGATGCCTTCTGAGAGCCATGAGGTAAGAAACCATTTCTCACACTGCACAGATGAAGCACATTGTCACAAAACAATAGTGACCCTAATCATGAGGCACTGAAACATACTGTAGTGCCAAAAAAAAGTGCTCTGATTTAAAAGATGTTGTAATTTTTCTCTTATAGAAATATATTTTTTTGAAGAAGGAAAATGTCATCAAATATAATCAACTCTTAGATAATAGAAGTTCGTTATGCATCTAGATGAGATTATTTTATATTACACAGCACAAGCTGACATTATGTCCTGAGATGAACAAGTAAGTAATTATGTATGAAAGCTAGCAATGTGTAAATGGTAATATTTTTGGCAAACGTGATATCCACTGAATGAACATAGTGGATGTGTCAAATTATTTTTATAACTCAGGCATAACATATCATTCCAAATATAACTATATATGGATCACAGCAGTATAACATATGGCTATATTCCAAAATACCAAAATATTGGAAGTTATCAAGTACATAACTAATTAAACATATAATAAAGAATAAAGAAAGCAAATCCAAAGAACTTAGGGTAGTTTATTCCTAATAATGGAAACCATATGCATGTTTGGTAAACACTTCTAAAACTGAAATATAAACATAACCTAAGGCCATTCATGCATGCAGGAAAAATAAGGATGTTTAGAGAACCTACAAGGTGACCTAATGGAATTTGTTTTTAGTATCAAATACTTAAACTTGATATATTTTCCTTTCATGGACAAGAATGGAATTTATAGTAGTGAGAAATGACTGTTTCTTTGCATATTAAGTGCATAGTTCTTAAAGCTTTCCACTAAGTAGTTTAATATTTTAGCTTTGAACTTTACATTTTAAATCGCATTCTTAATTTTTTTATGATGAACATATTTTGCTCCCAAGGCTAGAATAGTTGTCTAATTGTTGAGCAAATTAGATGAAGTGAAATCATTTAGGCACACAATATTTTGGCTGATAACAATGTAAGAGCAACTCTATTAAAAAAATAGAAACATTTAACTGCAACATACACAGTAGAAAATATCACTTTATGTTCGCAAATGCTTATGAAACACACACAGAATGTGGCACATGCTGATGACCCAAGTTCTTTCCACTCTCTGACCCAGGAGAATCACAGAACTGGATACACTAGAGAGAATACAAGAGGACATAAATTCTCAAAAAATTTTTCTGGTTTTATGATGGGAAGTATCTTTTTTTTTTTTTTTTTTAAAGTTATCACATAAGGATTACTTATGAAGAAGAGCTCTCACTTCACTGTATGAAGTCCAAAGGCAGCTTGGGACAAGTCTTAAGTGAAGCAAAGTACAGGTGAAATGGCCCACCTGCCACAGCAACCTCTCCCTAGCACATTAGTGCTGCCCGCACTGAGGCCTCACCAGACTGTGGGCCATTTCCCTCCACTTCTGCCCCAAAGCTGTAACTGACTTCAAGACCTAGGCCTCATTTTTCTTCTCTCCCCCCTTTTTTGGGGGGTACTTTCTAAGATGGCATTATGTTTTCAAAACTCATTTTTCTATTTATATACCAACTAAAAAATTCCCCCGGAATTATTTCATTAAACAATTAGGGGAATTTACAAAGAAAACAAGTCTATTTTATTTCAAAATGTTAAGAGCCAATTCACCTTCTCACACACAATTCAACAGACCTGTAAAGAAGAGGGTAAACTACATCCCAAAGTATGAGAAGGGATGACAGAATAAAAAGCATCCCTTCCGAAACTCCTAGAAATGAAGGGGCGTACAATCACGTGGTTCACCTTTCCCCCATTCCATTCTGCTTAAAGCAAGGGAGTGACACGGCAAAATTGGTCACCCTATTTTAGGGTATCCAGCGTCAAGGGATTTAGATTTCTTGGGTTCATTTGGTCAAGAAACAGTGGTGAAGAACCTCTTGCAGTTAGCTGGTGGTTGGATTTAATTCTGCACATGTGGAAGGAGGGCACGTGGAGGACACGGAGAAGCCGGTGGGAGGGACCTTCCACTCACACCGTGCAAGGGAAGGGCTCAGGTGTGCTGGCTTCCCCCACTGCCCACACCCTTTGGTTTGCCTCATGAAATTTAAGAAAAATCTTGTATTTATCAGCAGGAAAGTCAACTCAGAAACCTGTCTTTCCCTCATTTAGAAGAAATAAGGACAAGACTTTCTGTGTAAGAGCGTAGATATGAGCATATGTATACACACGGACATCCATATCTACACTTCTCGTGCTGAACCACTGGATCAGTTGGCTGAAGACATTATGACGATGTAGCCTGATACCTGAGCACATATCACCAAAGAATGAGGAATTTTACATAACCACAGTGTTACGACTCTTAAAAGATCTAACAATGATGCAAAAAGATTATCTTATATGCATATTTGAATCTTCTAAGTCATCCCAATAGTGTCCTTTATAGTTGCTGTTTGCTTAAGAATCAATCAAGAGTCATGCACTGCATTTACTGGTCATGTTTCTCTAGAAGAGTCCCTTGAATTTTTTTCCTTACCTCACATTGACTTGTTTGAAGAATACAAATCAGTTGTTTTATAAAAACTTCCCGAAACCTGTGTTTTTATCGAATAGGACATATATTTGAGGAATTCACTCCATAGTAGTTTGGACCACACATCTCTGAGTTCCATCTTAAAGAGCAGAGGGACTCATGAATGTTAATATGTACAATATCACTGGCAACAGGTTACCCTCAAAGTCTGAGAACCGGCATATCCCTGTGTTTCTCCCAAATAATCTGAACCGGCAGTAATTAAACCCATCCACATTCAGTTTAATTCACTGTCAACAAATACATATATTTTATGTTTGCAAATTAAAGTGAAAACTCATTTTTAGGGGTGATGAATGGGAAAGTAATCACAGCTGCGTGCTGTCAGAGGTGAGCGGGTCCCTTGTGCAAGCAGAGGAATCCTGCGGGGACTAGAGTACAGGAAGGGGGAGGAGTGGTGAGCGAGACACGGAAGTTTTTTGAGTAGAAAGGAAGGCCTACTGGAATTACGTGCAGCTTTAATTATATTTTAGTAAGATAAGGAGATTGCCTAGGAGAAGAGGAAGAACAGCACAGCCGAGACAGTGCCAAGGAGAAAAACGCTTAAAATAATAGGATGATAGTCTTGATCTTGGAAGAAATAAAAGGCTGGTATAAGACAAGGAACTGATATGGCAGACAGGTTCCATAAATTACCAGCAGCATGCTGAATGTTTGGAGTTCAGTGAGAAATCTGCCAATTTCTTATCATTTCCGAGACAATAAGAGGAGAAGAAATGCAAATGTGAAGAAGCCATTATAGAATTGACTGAATCCAAACATAAGCATCTTAAAGGGCAGAGCTATTCTAGATATAAACAAGCCTGTGTTTTTTGGTGTGTGTGTGTGTGTGTGTGTGTGTGCGCGTGCATGCTTGCATGTATTTGTCTATAGACCAATTCCTGCATATAAGCATCAAAAAAGTAGAAGTGCTTAATGAATGTGCATTATTCAGTCCTCTGGGCTCAAATTAGATCCAGAATAAAGAGGGTATGATAAATTATATCATATAGCATAGCGAGGCACCTCCTCTTTCAAATATGACTTCAAAATATTTATTGTAAAACAGGCTTGTATAATACCTAAAAATGTGACTACTCTGTGGAAAAGTGGAATTATTATTATTATATAGAAAATAATCAAGAGAGTGTGCAGCTGGGGGAGGGAGAAGGTGAGGTGGTTCGAACTGGGGCTGGTGTGACCTGACCTCTCTTAGATGCTGCCTGACCTCTGGGGGTGTGGGGAGGGCTAGCACCCTGTTCCTTCATATAGGTTCTGGCCCAGGTGCCTCAGATCCTCTTGCTTATCATCCCTACACAACCCAATAATTATTAGTAAATTTGAACAAGTCAGTCCAGCCAGACTAGGTCAATATGTCAACTTAAAGCTTCATTTGTAATTGATTCTGGAATCTGGCCTTTTCAAAGGCTGTCAGGGATTCAGCCCATCTAACTGGGCAGGCAGTGCCATATTCAACAGAGATGATGAGGCAGCAGGCTGGGGAAATGGTGACAGCCACAAGGCCAAGGCACAAAGCACTTGTTTCACTCTTCAGAAGACATAACCCCTCAACCCCTCAGGCCACGATCTGTGTAGACTCTCACCAGTGTTGAGACAGCGCTAAGCAGGCTTCCAAGCCCAAGCAGGTGCTCGGGAAATATCTGTTGAATGATTGATTATTGCAGCTGGTTTATTTTGCTGTAAATCAGGGGCATGTCTTTAATTGGAGAAGACACAACATCAGTTAAAAATTATCCAATTTCTAACCAACAGTGGCAAAATTTTACGTTTGTGGAATGAGCGCGTGGATCTCCCTAGTTTGCCATCTAGCCAAAGGAAGGGATCTTCCAGTGGCTATCTAGATACTAAAAATTCCAGAAGCAGAGTACACACCTAGGAGGATGTGGGCAGAGAGTAGGGATGACCTGTTTCCACCCATTAGATTTGGGAGGTTCTCATTCTACCAGACTCCTTAGTGATCTCCTAGAGGCTGGAATTCCTGGAATGAGCTTCCAGCAATTGGTGAAGTCCTACATGAAGTTTCAATGAGAATGTGTTTGGCAGCCAAATGGCCTGGCTCTATTTTCCTATCGTACAGTTAAAGAGCATTATCTTGTTCACCAACCATAACAGAAAAGCTAAACTTCATCTTTAATTATGTCTGAACATTTGCCTGTTAGGACTGCTTACATACTGCTCTGTAAGGCTTTTTGTGTGTGGTGTGGAAGAGAAAATGCTGATGTAACTCAGAACTATATTAGTGAAACCACAGGACAGCATGTGGCCTGATTAATCTTATGAACTCAGCATTAACATATTGCTGGAACATAATGCAGATTATAAATTTATGAATGTTCGGTACCAACTCCCAATAAACAGAAAAGCTTACTCCTAAGCAACTTCCTAATTCTGTTTCTCTTAACCTTGTCCTAGGAACAGAAACTGAAATGCCAAAGTAGGGACTCATGAAATTCCACAAAGTGCTCAAAAGTAACAGGGTTTTGTTTTTTTTTTTTTAGTTTTCCTATCCTTTCATTGTGGATGGGTCCTCCCACCAATTTAAGGGTTGGTGACCACATTATAAGTTACACGGAACAGTCAGATGAGTGATTGTCGGTGATACCCCACAGATGTTTAGCCTAGTGACACAGCGCCTGTGGCCCACAGATTTTCCATGAAAATATACCCTGGGTAAACAGGAACATTATTACCTAAAATAATATGTAAGAACCTTGAAGGATCTGCCTTATTAAATGGAACATTGGCCTACGCTGATGAGGAAGACCTTGAATGCAACATTATCTAGGGCCTTGCTAGTCACTCAAATAGTTAACAAATAGTGTTGAGCACTTACTGTGGGCACAAAGTATTCTAATCTCTCAAAGCAAACCAGAATCCAGTATTGTCCTTACCTCAAAGTGCTTGACTGGGCATTTATTTGACTTTCTAGCTAACATACAACTAACATAATCAACCCCTTGAAGGTAATAAAAATTTAGAGTTATTAATGGCCCTCCTGTTTGCCTGTTCTCATACACTCAGGTCAGGTTTCTGTCCAAAGTGTGATATAGATATAGTGAGGGATCTTTTCATCCCACTACACACCTCATGCAATTCCAAATTTCTGAGTGCCCACAGCCATCCCTCAGTGTTCTCTGGGTGACGTCATGGTTTGGGACAGTGGCTTCTACCAAAAATCACGATAGGGGAGGCCAGGAACAATATGAGAACACGGAAACATTGCACACCATTTAGAAATACCACAGCTGGAATCCCTCCAACTGACAGAAGTTTCTCCAAACCACTTTTTGACATAATCTAAATGTCTTTCAGAACATAGTTTCTGTCAAATGTGAAAAATAATTTGAAAGCCAACTACTGTGAGAATTTTCCTGTCAACCCCTATACTGGACATTCATCCTAGATAGTTGAACATTCTAGGCAGACATGTGCAAACAGGACACTTTCTGAGTTATCGGGGAACCAGTGTCCTGGGGTGCTGTCCACCTGTGGGACTGACATTTCCTGTATCGGCAGAGCACTCTTCTCTTGGGGGATAAATACTGCTCGTTTCACTGCCTTAGCACCGTCAGAGCTCTCAAGAACAGAGTGAGAGAGCTTTATCCGAAAAAAGAGACAGAACCTGACAGCTTTTGCTATGTTTGTGGTAAAGACCTTTGACTGACACAGTATCTGAAGGCAGGCTTACCCACACCCTGCGGGCAGGGCTCACATGGAAGAGATGTTGGTGCAAGATAATCCCACAAGTCTCCCTGAGCACCAGTGCCGTCCCACCCAAGCAAGCTCATACTCTGGACAACAGCTAACTCAATGCAAGCAGAGGCTCTGTAATTCTAGATCCTGAAGTCCTTCCCCAGAGTCTGCCACAGCGAGTCAGAGTGCCTCACTGGAAAGGAACATGAGCAAGTAACCCGAAATTACTCAAGCTTAGGTAAAGATTCAAATATGCCCTTTTCACTTTTCCTCATACAATGTCAAGCATGATTTTAAATTTTTTCTCTACTGCCCCTTTGTCTCTTCAAAATGGAGAGCTGGGGGACGCCTGGGTGGCTCAGTTGGTTAAGCGGCTGCCTTCGGCTCAGGTCACGATCCCAGCGTCCTGGGATCGAGTCCCGCTTCGGGCTCCTTGCTCGGCGGGGAGCCTGGTTCTCCCTCTGCCTCTGCCTGCCACTCTGTCTGCCTGTGCTCTCTCTCTCTCTCTGACAAATAAATAAATTAAAAAAAAAAATGGAGAGCTGGTGTGGTGCTGGTAAAGCCCCTCACGTCAGAATAACGCTGAGCTTTGGTAAAGGCAGTCACCCCCTACTGACTTGACACTGATTTCGCAGGTGAGGGAGCCACGAAGCAAAACACAACTGTGGCCCGAGACTAGAATTTGCTAATGGAGTCCATCTGAAAGTCCTCTGCTTTTTGGTTTTCCCGGAACACACCAAAAAAAAAGGGGGGGGGGATTTCTAAGAGTTGAGAATTTTGACTCCTTTCCGCCCTGGCTACCTCCCAGGGCCCCTGGCCAAGTGCAGATAACAGAACCGTAGCTCCTGACAGGTTTCTGTGCAGAAACGTCAGAATCAAGATGGAACATGTTCATCGGTGGAGTCCGGTCCTGGGCCGACTGGGATCTCAGGTGCCCGACAGGTGGCTTTCCCAGGAGATGTCTGCCTCCCGAGAGGAAGGATTTATATGTCCCATCCTCCCTGTGTTAACAAGGACTCACACAGCTCAGATCTGAGGACACAGGGAAACACGACCCAAGTCTCGGCTTGTCTAACACGATTTCACCCTGGGAACACGGCATTCCCAAACAGGACTGCACTGAACAACCCAGTATTTCAGAAGCAAGAGAAAGAAAATAGCCCCACAAAAATGTCTTTGAGCAGAAGACTTCTACAGTGACTTAGAACAGACGGGGTATGTCGGACGACGGCGGCCGTGGCTGCGGCTGTACCATTTCCTGCTCACGCCGGTTCCAGAAGCCTACGCCATAAATCATGCCGCTTCTGCCTTCATGACAATAAACACAGCCTCCTGAAGGAGCACCCAGTGCAACCCCAGACCAGCGGGCAAGTTCCTACCGGTACAGGAACGGTTTGTATGTTGCTCATACAGGGTCCTGGGGGCAGGCTTCCTTTATGAAAAAACTTCCACAGACAGAACTTTCTGGAGACAGAAACTTACTATTTAAATTTTTCTTACTTTCTGCATGATATCTCTTTGTTCTGAACGATTTTCTCATACTTCTGCTGATGTCAAAACACTGTTGGCCAACGCCCCAGGTGTCTCACGTTCAAGGTTGCATGCACCCGTGAAAGCAGAGAAAGTGTCAGAGCAGGTGATTGGGACAAGGACAGAAAGACCAGGCACAGACGTTTTAAGGTTGAATCGGGTATTCTAAACAAATGTCCACTGTGGTGTTTAGACATGTAAACTAAGGGTGGAAGGTGGAAGGTCTGGACCTAGAAGCTATTGCTTGGTTTCACAAATGGCCTTTTGTAACGACGAGGACTTTTGTAAGAGTCTTTTTGTAAGAGTGTGACACTACACTCTTGTCCTGAAGAGAAGACCTTCAACGTTAAGTACAAACCAGGTGGACCAGATCGCTATGATCTGGTGCCATCTTGGTACGGCGCCCATGAGAATTCAAAAGTTAAGACCCGGTATGTCTGCAACAGTTTAAAACACCCACAGCACTTTCATAAGACAGGCCAAGATACAGAGAGTGGGCCACAGGCTGAGGGGCCTCGCCCCTACAGCCACTGAGTTTGGAAGAGAATCAGCGCAGGACCCTCCCTCTACACCTTGGTGTGCAGCCCCGGTTTCTAACCCCAGAAGCCCTGAGCCCCTTCCTGCCATTCGGCACCTTTAATTAAAGCCGAAGCTGCCAGCTGTCCACTGCCGCTCTCTGTTCTCTGCTCCCCACCTGCTAGACCCCCATGACAAAAGCACCCTGAGTCCGTACAAGGAGACGCCCCGGGGAGGGAGGCTGGCCACGGGCCGCAGGGTGGGGGTGGGGAGAGGGGCTGCTTCTGTTCATTACGTCTGCCCATAACACCCTGGGGGAAGGAAACTTTTTTCGTGTCATCTGGTCATATTTTTTAAAGGGGTTTGGGAGGTACACGCATTTTGGTGACTTCACTTTTATACTGGAAAGCATAAAGCTGGAAAGAAGAATAAAAAGAACATGAAATCAATTTATAAGCATTTAGAAGAGAAAATGCAGCTGTATCACTGTATGACTCAATGTCTTTCTTCTCCCACAACTTTTTATCTTGAAAATTCTCAAGTCCACAGTAAAGGCAAAAGAACAGTACAAGAGACCTCTAACTGTTCTTCACCCAGGTCCAGCGCTTGTAACCATTTGCTTTCTCTCGCTCTCTTTTTCAGTATCTGTGTATATCTACATCTTATATATGTTTTTCTCCAGAAGCATTTGATAGTTTGGGATATTATTTCTATCCCTGAGTACCACCCCAGCATGCGTCTCCTATGTAGTCACAACCCTATTACCACAACTGAGAAAAATAATGATTCCATGATGTCATTTAACATGCAGTCTATATCCACTCAATATCCCCAGTTGTTCCCCAAATGCCTTTTTAGGAAAACCCTGCATCTAGGTTCAAACACTGTTTTTGGTTATGCCTCTTTAGCCTCTTTAATCTAGAACAGTCCATCTGCCTTTTTTTTTTTTTTAATCTTAAACAACACTGAGTTTTTGAAGAGTCCAGGCAAGTTATATTGCAGAATGTCTCGTCTTCTAAAGAAATATTTCTGTTTCCAGGATAAACATTTATGTCATAAGGCTACACAGGGTGAATCTGAACCCTTCTAACTGCATCACATTAGGAGGCACAAGTGGTGATGTTTGCTAAATTTGATGAGTGAGGCATTGACCACCAGATCTTTCCAACGCAGAGCCTCAGTTTCCCCTCATGATAAGATAATCGGCAGGGTGATAATTTAAGATTGTGTGAATATTCTGACTCCGAGACTCCCTCTCCCCCAGTGTCTTTAACAAGCACTGATGGTTCTCATCTTCATCAATTCCCATATTGGGTTTTGCAGAAGGTGATCTTTTCCTCTCACTTCTACATTTACTCAGTGGTATTTGTCTGTAAAGAGAGACTTCTCTTGTCCCCATTCTCTTTATTCCTTTGTAATTATTTCAGTTTTTAAAAGTTTAGCAAAGATGCATGGCATATAAAACATTCAAAGTGTTATAACCAATTACTGCCATCATTTTTTTGGATGCTCAAACTTTCCCAAACTTGGTCTGTGGCAGTTCTTTCAAGCTGGCTCCAGGATCCTTTTAAAATCATCCCATTACTTGTTGAATACAATCGTGCTTTCTGGCATAACATTGCTGATTTTTCCCTGACCTAGACCTGGAAGTAGTCATTTCTCCAAGAAACCTTGTTCTTTTTATTGGGGAACAGCAATTAGAAATCAAGATCTTGGTGCTATGGATGCCAATTGCAACTGGAGTTTCATTGTGTCTAGCTCATTTGAGTGAAGAGAACTTAGGATATGTTGTTATATGTATTATATAGTATATATATTTAAATTATGATATCATACTAACAAGACATCATACTAATATTTCCAACTCAAATTTAACATTACAGAGATTTTTCTTTTCTTCTTAAGTATTTGCATCTTTTCTCTTGCAGTGAAAATTTTGATCCTAATTATATTCATATATTGCCTTCTTTGTCTTATCCTACTGCATATAGAAAATTTTAGAATACCAGTATTACTATGAAAAATAAATCTGCTAAAAAAGTCCGAGATTTTATTTTAGATCTTTTCATCCTTTGACTATATACTACTAAGAATATATAGTCAGGGTTGTGTTCAAACTTACTTGAATTCATTTTTTCCTCTGGGTGGTAAAATTAGTAATTTGATATATACTTAGATCATATGTTTCCATCTGCATTCAGTCTCAGGGCTAACTTGCTTCATATTTTTAATTAATTTATTTTTGGGGGAATATGCAAAACATTTATATGATTCAAAAATCAAAACTGTATAAAAGTTATATTCCAGAGGCGCCTGGGTGGCTCGGTGGGTTAAGCCTCTGCCTTTAGCTCAGGTCATGATCCCAGGGTCCTGGGATCGAGCCCCACATCAGGCTCTCTGCTAGGCAGAGAGCTTGCTTCCTTTCCTCTCTCTGCCTCTCTCTCTGCCTACTTGTGACCTTGCTCTCTGTCAAATAAATAAATTTAAAAATCTTTAAAAAATTATATTCCAGAAGGGAGTTGAGGGAAATTGGGTGGGGGGGGGGGGAGATGAACCATGAGAGACTATGGACTCTAAAAAATTATATTCCAAAAAGTCTCTTGGTCATTATCTTTTTTATCCTCTACCCCACTGCCATTTACCTATCCATACAGGTAACCATTATCAGGTGTTTCAGGCTTATCCTTCTCAGGTTCTCTCTGTAAAAAAAAAAAAGTGTGTGTGTTGTGCTAAGAGACAAACATACACGTATATTTACTTACTCTGCTTTCTTTCTTACTCAGAAGGTATCACTCCATATACAATCACTTGAGCCTTATATGACACTGACCTTTTCAAAATGGTGGCCTCCCAACCCTACCATCCCTTACTCAATTATTGGCCGGCATCCTTCTATAAAGATGAGATTTTCTTCTGCTTGTCTCCTTCTCTGGAAATCATCCCATGGTCCTTCTGTTCAGAGACGTGGTTTTCCATTGTTTTGATAGCTGTGTAGTACTGCAGTATATGTACCATAGTTTCTCACAGCTTTTCAACAAGACGGGCCATTTAGATGCACCAGGAGCATCTTTTCTACAAGCATTGTTGCTGCCTAACTAATTTTTTTAAATTTTATTTTTAATTATTTAAACTTTATTTTATTTTTTCCGTGTTCCAAGATTCACTGTTTATGCATCAACCCAGTGCTCCATGCAATACGTAACTAATTGAGCTTAAGGCAATTTTGCCATAAAGATAAAAAAAATAACTGCTTGACAGTTTGGCTTGCCAGTTTGTTGGTTTCATCAACTGGTTGACAGTTTGGTTTCATTTCACTCTTGCTATAGTATTTCCATTTTTCTATTATAGAAACAGCTGTCATAACGGTCTGTACAGTGGCACTCACTTCTGAACCCATGTTTCCCACAGAGCTTTGCAATGTCTATCAAGGGACATGTGACAATATGCCAAGAACAAACGACAGTGTAGAAGGCTTTTGCAGTGCAATACACACTCAGTCACAAATAACGCACCCTAGTATATGGAAACTGGTGTCTCTTTTAAGAAGGAAGAAATTTTAGTTAGAAAAGAAGTGCAATCCTAAATGAAAAGATGGATCAACCAGCAAAAAAAAAAAAAACAAACCCTAAACGAACTATATAGTACTAAGGATGAAAGAAAATCAAAACTGAGGGCATCACAATTCCAGACTTCAAGCTCTATTATGAAGCTATAATCATCAAGACAGTATGGTACTGGCACAAAAACAGACACATAGATCAATGCAACAGAAGAGAACCTAGAAATGGACCCTCAACTCTGTGGTCAACTAATCTTTGTTAAAACAGGAAAGAATATACAATGGAAAAAAGACAGTCTCTTTAATAATGGTGTTGGGAAAATTGGATAGCCACATGCAGAACAATGAAACTGGACCATTTCCTTACATCATACATTTCCTTACATCATACATGACTCAAAGTAGCCTAAAATGGATGAAAGACCTAAATGTGGGACAGGAATCCATCAAAATCCCTGAGGACAACACAGGCAGCAACCTCTGTGACTTCGGCTGCAGCAACTTCTTACTTTGTCTCCAAAGGCAAAAGTGAACTACTGGGACTTCATCAAGATAAAAAGCGTTTGCATCGCAAAGGAAACAGTTGACAAAACCAAAAGACAACTGACAGAGTGGGAGAAGATCTTTGCAAATGACATATCAGATAAAGGGCTAGTATCCAAAATCTATAAAGAACTTATCCAACTCAGTACTGGAAAAACAAATAATCCAATCAAGAAATGGGCAAAAGACATGAACAGACACTTCTCCAAAGAAGACATCCAAATGGCTAACAGACACATGAAAAAGTGCTCACCATCACTCGGTATCAGGAAAATACAAGTCAAAACCACAATGAGATACCACTTCACACCTGTCAAAATGGCTAAAATTAACAAGTCAGGAAACAACAAATGTTGGCAAGGATGCAGAAAAAGGGGATACCTCCTCCACTATTGGTGGGAATGCAAGCTGGTGCTGCCACTCTGGAGAACAGCATGGAGGTTCCTCAAAAAGTTGAAAATAGAGTTACTCTATGACCCAGCAATTGCACTATTTATCCTAGAGATACAAATGTAGTGATCCAAAGAGGCACCTGCATGCCAATGCTTATTGTGGCAATGTCCACAATAGTCAAACCATGGAAAGAGCCCAGATATCCATCAACAGATGAATGGATAAAGAAGGTGTGGTATATATATGGGGTGTGTGTGTGTGTGTGTGTGTGTGTGTGTGTGTATGGTGTATATATGTGTGTGTATGTATATAACACACAGATACATACACATACATATACAATGGAAAAAGTACACAGCCATTAAAAACGAAATCTTGTCACTTGCAATGACATGGATGGAACTAGAGGGTATTATGCTAAGCAAGATAAGTCAGTGAGAGAAAGATAATTATCATATGATCTCACGGATATGTGGAATTTAAGAAAAAGGGCAGAGGATCATAGAGGAAAAGAGGAAAAAAATGAAACAAGATGAAACCAGAAAGGGAGACAAACCATAAGAGACTCTTAATCATAGGAAACAAACTGAGAGTTGCTGGAGGGGAGGGGGGTGAAGGGATAGCATAACTGAGTGACAGACATTGGGGAGGGTGTGTGATGTAATGAACATCAATATAATTGAAGGCCAATTAGTTATATGATGAAAATGCTGGTGGCCAAAAGGTTTGTAGGAAAGACGCTTAAGGCAAAAATACTGGAGATGCATTCATTCATTCTTCTGTGTTCTACCAACCTCTAGCAACCTCTTAAACTCAACCTCCAGCCAGCCTGGTTCAGTGCCAAGTGACACAGCCTACACGAAGAACACCCTACCACAGTCAGGGCTACAGGTGAACTCAGGGTACCCACCATGGCTGGCTGGCAGAGTGAAAGCAGCCGCTCACACCGAGCCCACAGCCTCCCTGGAAAGTTCTTCCGTGGCAAGCGCAGACCTCTCCAGAGGCCCACCTACTTTCCTAATCATGTTTTTAGTAGGTGTCCACCTAATAAGACATTAATTAGTCTTTTCTATGCCAGCTTGTGATAGTTAAGGTAAGACCTATTCCAATGGACATTCTCCCCCTGCACACAATTTTTTTTTTCACTAAGAGGAAATTCAGTTTAGTTGTAGGAAAAAAATCTGCCACGACTTAGTAGTTTTTTCACATTTCTCTACCTATATTCTCTGGAAGTACATCTATCTGCTCTAAATAAAGCAATCATTATGCATAGGACCATTGATATCTATGTATTGGAAGTCTAATTTATCTGTAAATTAACTGCCTTTTATATGGAGTTACTGCATATAAGCAGAACATGGAGGTATTATTTTCAAACGGTGCACTAAAATATAAGAGACTCAGGTAACATTTAGCTATTGCTTCTTAGACACACTGTATTACCTTTGTCTTTTTGAAATCCAAAGAAGTCTAGAACACGCACTCAGAAAAGCATGGTAGTGCCAGTCCCTGTGCTATCATTTCCGAACGAGATAAGGTAAACCCAGTCTTACAGGGTTGGGACTGAGTATGGGGACCAGTAAGAAAATTGGCTGGCTTAGCAACAGAAATGCTTTAGCTTTCCCAAGGAGAACTGCGTGGACGCGATTCTGTCCACATTTCTGTGTTGCAGAACAGGGTCACAATGTCCTTGCCTGTACCATTTTGAAAGACCAGCAACGGCGCCTGATGTGAGCTGATCTCTTTAAAAAACAGGGGATGCTTTCTTCATTTCTCTTTCCATTCTGAGATCTTTCAGTGAATAAAGCCAAAATAATTTATACCTATGGATCTTCAGAAAGGCATTTTCTGAAAAATTCGTTGATGTGGCCACTACTCTTGTCTTATCAATCTGATGGCTTTTGACGGAGAGTGACGTTAACTTTTTTAATGTTATGCGTTTTTAAACATGTTTGTTCATCATCCCTGGAGATTCTTAGCAGGTCTGGAGTGCAGTCTGAATCTCTGTTTTAAAAGAAAAAGTTCACCAGGTGCTTCTGATGTACACCCCTTCAGTCTGAGAAAATCACATTTTGTTCTTTAAACTGGCTATGGTGAAACGAAGAGAAATTTCACAGCAAAGACCATTGGCTTAATGGTCTTTACTGTTAAGTCGTTTGCGTTTACCAAATTTCAACAGATTGAGCATTTTTCAGTCGTTGTCTTTCAAAGGCTCAATGCAAACAATATATAGGCCGACCGTGGTGACCTGACAGATCCTGAAGATGCGCATTTTCTTTAACATTATGGTAATGCACTGACTGTTATACACAGGAAGCATTAGGCCCTCTTTTCATTATGGGAAAGCATTATTCACTTAAATATCTCCTACAGAGTTTGCTTCAAAATTGTGAGTTGGTTCAGTGCTATAGCATGCAGAAAAATGTTGGCTGCCGTTATAATGAAGGACTGTAAAAATCCCAGCTGTGTGCATCCTTTGTATAAAACGCAGGAGGAACCATCCTCTGACTACCCAGTATTCAAATTTTATGCACGACCGTGGCTAGCTTTCTGCTGTAACTGCGTGCCTTCTGGACGTGTTTTGTTTTGTTTTACCTTTTAAAAACGAGACCCTGTGCTGACCATTTCCTTTCTACTTCTCCATCAATATCTGAGAAATAATTAATGGTAGCCAGTTTAATCTATTTTCTTGGATTCAGAAACCTACACTTTCAGACACAGTTTCTTCTGTTTATAGAATTAAATATATTTTTAGCTCATGGGATGGAAAGCTTGTATGCTTTCAAGAATGACTGGAAAGAAACAGAAAAAATAGGATATTAAATATAAGCATCTGAAATTGCCATCTGCATACAAATCTCCAAAAGGCAAACAGATAAAGCGTGATGCATTATTCAATGGCCACAGGAGAGCTGTTCTTCAAGGGTAAAGCAGCTCATAAAGAAACGTGTGTGATTCTCGGGACAAGCGACCTGAAGTCCACACACTTGGCAGGTGGGCACAGATGCCACGCCTGGCGTTCATGGTCATACCTTGGCCAGTCGGGTTTACAGTACAGCCATTCTTTCCGCCAACTCCTCGCCCAAGCTGCCATCTATCCAAGGCCTGTTAATTTCACCTTTTAAATCTGTCTACTCTTCTCCATCTCCTCATTGCCAACTGGTGTAGGCTTCTGTTTTCTCTTGCAACTGCTTCCCTACAGGTCTCTCCAAGCCAGCCTGGCCCGGCTCCAATCAGCTCTCCACACCCTCACCAGAGAGAGCTTTGAAAATGCAAATCTGTTCACCTCATGCTTTGATTTCTCTTCCTCTTCTGATGAGATAAATACTTTCCCTCCTCCACCAATCTCCCTCCCACCCCCCCAACCCCTGCCCCAGCCCCAACCTAGAAGGCATCCTGCAGTTTGGTTCCACCCAGCTTCCCAGACAGGCTTTGCTTCTCTCCTAGAGAAACCTCTCTCGCCCTGGCCTCTTCCCAGTTCCTCAGATTTGCCATGTTCCCTTTTGACATGGGCCTGTGGCAGAGATTTCCATGCTCTGTCTTCGACTTCATGTCATTAACTCCTTTTAACTTGTAGATCTTACTAGAGTCTTCTTCCCACGGGAAGCCTTCTCAGACCAGGCTAAGTCACTGCCCCTGTTACAGGGATGTGGATAGAACACCCCGTACCTCACCTTCTGGTACACCAGTCACAGAGCATTTGCACGTCCATTTTATGATAATTTTATTAGTACCTGTCTTCTCAACTATAGCATGAGGCCGCCTTAGGCTTTCGCTGTATTTCACCTTGCGCTGTGCCTGGCCTGTTGAGTGTAATATGGTGCTAACCAGATACTCTGGAGTTGGCTGGCTTCAGCTGACATGCTAGGGCCACCATTTGTCAATTGTGTGACTTTGGAAAGTCATTTAACCTCCTTGTACCTATGTTTCTCCAGCTACAAAATGGAATTAAAATAGAGTTGTAAAATTAAAATGCAGTCAGTTACATAAAGGGTTTAGAATGGTGCCCAGCATGCAATCTAATAGGAGTGTTTGCTATCACTGCCCTATCACCACTTCTGCTGTTGTTATCGTTGAAGCCACCAAAAATGCTGAATGAATGAATGATTTTCCGGGGAATTCTAAAAGACCATAGAATATTCCCATGTAGGTGGACAGGTGTCCCTGATGTGGAAATGGGGGCGACTCTGAGGGCCACATATGAGAGTCGTCATTGATGACAATGAAATTGTTAAATACAACTAACTCTTGGTGTGGCAAGGTGTTTGTGACATACTATGTGAAAAAAATGAGCTACACTGGACAGGCACACACATACGCACACGGTTGCACACACAGTAATGTATGAAAAGATGATCATGGGAATGATCACTGAACTTGGGCGGAGGGGAGAAGATATTCGATTATTGTTAGAAAAACAAGGGTGTTTTTCTTCTATGATTGAATATTTTATACTAGACATGGCTTAGCTTTCCAAAGACGAGAAAGCTATCAGTGTTATCCTGCAAGCCGTTATTTTATGCCTCCAGCATGTGCTTTTGAGTAGAGTAGAGCAGTTTCTAAACAGGATCACCTGTGGTGCTTTTTAAAAAATAAAGACCTCTGCTTGTTCCCTATTTGGGACAACATAAGACAGGGGCTAGATATCTGTGTATGGAAAAGTTCCCTTAGATGATTCTCATTTGGATATAAATTTAGCAAAAAGGCAGTTCAAGAGAAAAGGGCACTATAACTGGTGCATTGTTCATAAACAGGCCACTTTAACTTTAAAATAATTGAAAATACACTAAGTTTAGCTAAAACAGTATCTCAGAGCTTCAGCTCTGCTTTGGAGGTGAAAACTTCTTGAAAATGAATCACATAAATGTGATTCTTTAATATCCTCAGCAACTGTAAATACATCCACATTCCGGTTCAATTCTGCTCTACAGTGAGTGAGTCTAAGGGACTTCCTTTCATGATGTAATCATGGCCCAGGAAACATGATTAAACTAGGATAAGAACTGAAAATATCAAAGGCAGCTCGTAAGGTGAGCCAGACACCCAGTATAATGAAAGACCCTGAACTCATGCTGCTCATTTTCATTCTAAAATGGAACCAGAACATTTTAAGTGAACAAGTTCCCTTTGATTTACATTTTTTTCTCTTTTGAGACATATTAACAGGCTTAACTACTTTTAGGATGCCCAGCAACAGGAGCTATCTTTGCAACATTGCCAGCACCGATGAAGGAAAGTGGGTCCTGAACTAGTAACGTGGGGAGCACCTGAGTCAGGTTCCCCTTTCCTCAGGGGCCCTGGGCTTGTCTGACCCACCGCAGGTCATGGGACGTGGCCGATGGAGATGTTTCCTAATGCAGTTTTACTTTTCTGAGATGCAGGAGTAGGGGAAAAAATTAACGCACTCGGGCAGAATCGCAGCTGTTCAAGGCAGTCACCTTTCTTGCACGAGGTCGTTTGCCTTCTCCACTCAGTCTGCGTTGGCCTCACAGCCTTTCAGCGCTTCAGTCCAGGCTTTGGTGCACGTGGGATGGACACCTGCTCCAATCCTCTGTGAGGCCCCCACATCTTCCAGTGAGACACAGCTCAGCTCCGGTCACACTGCTCCTATGTCTCCATCCACAGGATCTCCGTCTTCTTGCTCAGGGGTGGGGGGCATGGCTCTGCCAGAGGATGCCTGCTCCTCAGGCTTCCCCATCCGTGCCTGCAACTGTGTTCCCTCCCAGCCCTGCAGAAGCTCTGAGGCACCTTCGCCTCTGGTCACTGCCGCATCTCCTATGGGCTGGTCTCAGGAGACTGTGGTCACTTAACCAACAACAACCGGAATAAAGAAGATTAGGGTACATACGGAGAAAGGCAAAAGCACTCCTGACTCTTCCACTTCCCTTCCTGATTATCGCTTATTACTGTAAAACTTCCAAGGTAATTTTTGAATCTCCAGAGAGGTCAAGATTTCTGTTTATTTTGCTCTAGAACAAATTTACAAATTTATTTTGTCTAGAACAGTGTCTGGGCGGGTAATGGGCTCTCAGTTTGTTGACTGAATAAATAAGTCAAGAGGCATGGAAAACTTCGTGATGAAATGCTAAAGAAACTGCTTATTTTTTGAGTGGATGATGGGCTGAGAAAGTACACAATGTCTAAGAAAGCTTTCCATGCTTTTAAAAAAGGTAAAAAACAACAACAACAACCCCAACTTAAAATAATTTTGCTTGTTCTCAAAGGCTATTTGTATTTGAATGAGGAAAAAGAAGACACGTGCCCTCAGAATATGGAGCTGATAGAAAAAATATAAAAAGAAGCAAAAAAAAAGAAGAAATCAGTGTACCTACAGAGAAAGGGCAGAAAGGAGAAAGGGTAGAAAGAAAAGATGAAAAATCTGAAAGAAAAGATCAATATGAGCCACAAGTAATTTGAACTGAAGCCCTCACAAGGATTTCAAGCCATGATGCAGGATATTATGAATCAGTTCTGCATGGGTCCGCAGTGCTGAGAGATGGCTGCAGCCACTGCTTATTACAGAGTTGACTTCCCTTTCAGAAGGTTACTGGCCTTGATCTTTTTTTCCCCACTGGCCGTTGGTATTTTGCTAATCAGAGCAAAATCCTTCTTGAGTAACAACGGGGTATGTCTGAAGCTGATCTTCGCGTGACCTTTCTCTCAGCCCTTCATGCAACAGTCATTTGGAAGTTCAAAAGACATCACAAATTACCATCCTGCTGGTGATGATGTGCACTTGGCGTCCCTTTATTATTATTGGGGTTAAGCTTAGTAATTGACAGCAACATTCTATAATGGGAGTGCTGAATTTGAGATTTTTTTTTCACACTGGAATAAAGAAAATCATATTGTCTGTATTTATATTTGCACGAATAATTATGGGAATTACACAATGAAAGGGTCTTAAGAAGTCTCCTGATCTAACTCCCTGCCTCCGGGCACATCACTCTGAAATCTCTCAAGATAGATGGTTATCCAACCTATTTTTAGAGGTTGCAATGGATAGAGATTACACAGCCTCTCTTGTTAGCTTGTTTCCAAAAAGAACTAGATTATGTCTAACTGTACTCTTTCTCTCTATTATGCTGCCATACAAGCAATTCATTAATCGCTCAAAATACAGAATGAATTTGCCCTTAGGAAACTATTAACAATATAAGCTCATAAATTTTTAAATTTCCCAGTTTGACCCTGAGTGGACTAAAAATCCTTAATTTTTCATACTTTGCGAATATTGCCTCTTCTAATTAACATGCAAAGCTCCAAACTCTTAAAAATGCTCCCCCCCCGCCCACCTTCTCAGTCATAGGAATAAGACACATGCTTGTCTTTTTTCAGTCTTCAGCATTCCAGAAATGAGAAGCAAGGAAGAAAACATGTAATGGCAAGGGCAGACAGCTCACAAATAAATCTGCTTTACATTTTCAGTGAGAAAATGTATTTCTCTGCCTGTGAAACAATCCACGCTAAAATATGCAACATTTCCAAGTGGAAATTCCTGCGACTCTACTTCTAAACTCTGTGCAACCAAAAAATTACCTTGTGATACCTGCTTGACTCAGCATTCTAAACCTGGCCCATTGCTTATGGCTATTGCCTTCACAGGAGCTGAATATAAGCAGTCACAGTTCGTCGGCTATAAACGTCTGGCCTAAGGTATTAATAGGTGAAGACCTTAAAATAAGAAAATTACACACTGTCTAATTAACCCCCCAATTGCAAATGTCGCATGTTGGTACAGGCAGGGGGTAGTTACAGGCTGCTAGTGGGATTATACTGTCATATTGGCACAGCACAAAACAGCATCTTCCAAAACCAACACAAAAATAAAGACCGAGTAATTACACATTGATGTTTTTACAGGAATTCTGGAGTCTTTTTTTGGGGGGGGGAGCCTAAAATTTCAATATATGCTTTTATATCTAATTGTCTCATGGGACAAATACTTATCAACTCCAGTTGTAGAACTCCTTCTTGAGCACAAAGCATCACTTCCTTACTTTAGATTTTAGGTCACTGAAAAGCCAGAGAATAATATTACAAATTAATTTTTCTTGACGATGGTATAACAACCATAATTAGCAGCAAATCCTTTTGCCCTATTTGCATGTGCTGAATTTTTCCTTAATTACTCTGCAGTCTAATTATAAAGCTCGGTCTAGAGAGGAACTCACAGAAGCCAGTGATGCAGAAAGCAGAAGACCACTTATTCCACCTCCTGGATTTACTGCTTTGGAATCCTATAGCAAACCAGTCGGAACAAACTCTATTTGTGTGGGCAAGAACGTGTAAACAGTGTCAGGGAGAAGATGCATGGCGCCGAGTGGCCAATGCTAATGGAAAGTGATATTGAGTTTACTAATTCAGATAAAGGCACCCAGATTGTGTTCTCTCCAAAGCACGGGGACTGTCAGAGAAACAAATGCATGGCCCATGTTGCAATTAATTTGATTCTTGTTCTTTTAAGGCTCTCCTTGTAGATTTAATTAAAGCTTTCACACACTGGGCACATTCGAGAAGTATGCGAGTTTAATGGCTTCTTTTGAATGAAAGCAGCAGTTGGAAGTTATGATTCAAACAGTAACAAGCAATCATAAGACAAACCTATTTTTAATGAGAGAGTGTGCTCATTCTTACTCATGGAGCAATTTTTTTTTTTTTAAATTTTAAAAAGGGACAGAAATTGCACTTTCTCCCTGGGTATTTTTCCCCTCCTCCTCCTGCCTTGCCATTTCTGCACTGAAGAGTTTTCGATACTCTGTTGGAATTACACTTCTACTGTTAGGTGGATAACTATTTTCATCAAATTAATTGTGTTACCCATCCTTATGTTGTGAAATCCCAACCCTGCCTGTCTTTGCTTTGATCTTTAAGCCCACTTCCCCAAACACTCATTTTGCTTGTTTGTAAATGGACCAACGTCTCCTGATGGAGAGCAGGACTCTTCTCTCCTGACCTGTTTCAATCATTCTGCCCACATACGTTACAGCAAGTGCTATGAAACACTATGAAAATGATAATTATTAATAATGATGATATTTACTCCAACACAGACTTTTAAATGTTTTTTTACGTTTGACAATTTCAACCTAACTGCCACTTCCTCCTTGAAGTCTTCATTCTTCCACCTGAAAGGAAGTTTTCCTTTTGAATTTGCAGAGACTTTATTCACATATTCGATGGTGTCTTACCATTTTCAACCTAATACTGAGTTTATCTGCATGGCTTCTGTTTCCTACTAAACGATAACACTCTTGTAGTTCCTGGGTTAGTCTGATATGTGTTGTTCCCACGACCCCTGCTTAGTGCCTTGAAGAAACACACACTCATGTATTCCTTGAATGAATCAGTGTGTCATTCTACTGCTCATAAACCCTGAACCGAGCACAGTCCCTTACTAAGAATGATCAAAGAAATATATCATAAATTGAGAAAAAAATTACATGTGCATGTGTGTATACATACACACGTATACACACATATACACAGGGCTTGTGTATGTATCATGTTGTATGTATCATCAAGCTTTGGGGCAATTAATGACAGGGTCAGGCGAGCCCATCTGGGCCCCATTCAAGACTAGCTGTTGCCATACCAAAGTGCTTGCTGTAGGATGGTCACACAGTACCAGCAAAATCAGAGCCACGGAACGGGGTTCCCTTGAAATTTCCCTTCTGCTCCCATAGGCTATCCTTATCCATCATATACATCTGAGTGACAGCAAGGAAAATATCTGAAAATGTATTTATCAATTTTTATTTTATTAAATCCTATTTTCCCTCAGGCCAATGACGTGATGTGCACGATGCTGGAATGACAGTAAATCTTTACTTCTCTGAAAGGAATAGCTAAAGGCAAGAACAGGTTCATAGGAGAGTACAATTAATAAGTCCCAAACTTTATTTGTAGCCAAAATGTGAACTTTATAAAACAGGAAACAAGTTTCCCTATTCATTTGAGGCTACAGACCTGGCAGACTGGAGTGAGAGTCACAGAAATGAACAAATCGAACAATAGGGCTAGAGTTCTCATAGGAGCTACCCATGTTTTCGTTTATTGAATCTATTTCTTTGTTGTAAAAATCAGATCTGGTAATGTTAGAATCAGGGATCAGTAGTGCTAAGGAACCAGAAGCACTGTCTGCAGTTCTTGACTGGATGGAACAGAGAGGCCCAAAGAGGTCCTCTCCACACTTCTCCAGATCCAGAGGTCATGGATGACTTAGTGGTCCTCCTGGGGCTAAAGTCCAGGCCTCTGGACACAGTTCAATGCCTGTTCTTCCAAACCAGGATGAGCTTAATCATTTTCAGAAGCAGCTGAACATTTTGCATCCGCTAGGATTCCCTTGAATGATAGGCAAGAAAACTGCTGTCCTATAAAATGGGTACGAATAATTATGTACAGTCACTGTGGCTTCAACTTGACAAGAAGAGATACCATCTTTCCTTTAGCTTTCAGCTTCTTTGCTGGGATCAGCTACTAAGGACTGGCCTGGGACCAGACAGAATGACATGAACAAGATTTCCAGCGATGTCATCCACTCTTACCCAAAAGTCTTTAGAGGAAGCTGATGACTTTCAACTTCACCCTATTAAAAGTTAATCCAGGTTACACTGGACATTCAGTTATTTCAACAGAGAATGTCCCCAGGGACAGGAATCCTTATGGACTTGACTATTCATCTTTAAGCCCACAGATTGTTTTAACTGGCAAGTAAATCTGTGCATTTAACCCAGAACTACGCTAGGACCCTTCTCATCACAGGTGGCCCTCAGCCAAGTGCTCTTAGACACTGGTCAGGATGGGCCATGCAGAAATAAGAAGGCTCTGCAAAACAGGACAACCAGAAGGTTGTCCTAGTAGCAAAGGGGATCAAGAGGTACAGTCTTTAAGTTATAAAGTACATAAGTTATGGGAATGAAAAGCACAGCACAAGGAATAGAGTCAAGAGTATTTAAATGATGTTGTACAATGACAGATGGTAAGGACACTTATCACGACAAGCATTTATTTCTAAGGTTCATAAAGGCCACATCACCACATTGTACACCTGAAACTGATATTTTTTTTCTAGAAAAAGAATTAAAAAAAAAACACAGGACAACTAGAGATACCTTTTAAAATACCAACTTTTAAAATCTCAAGCAAAATAAACAGAATGATGCTCAAGAAAGTGTTGGAAGTTGAAATAATTGCTTATAGAGAAAAGGGGGGGAAAATCTCTTTAACAATGTAAGGGCCTGTTCAGCCAGAGGGATTCCATCCGGTTAAACAGTGATTTTGTTGTCTATGCAGTAAAACTTAAACTGACCCTGCTCACCGCTACCCCCCCCCCCCACCAGGGGAACTTACTTAAAAGCAAGTCCGGGAAACCAGTAAAATATGGTCGACCAGTCTCTGATAACAGAGCCCAAATACAAGGGCGGGTCAGGTCAGGTGGAGATAACAGAGCCGGATGCAGGGATGAGTCAGGCCAGGTGGAGACATCCAATTAATGGGGCCCACATACTGTCCCTAGCTACCAAGGAGTGGGGGCCCTGCCTTTTGAGCACCTTTTGGGCACCATTTCTGACCAAGGTGATAGGCTGGTTCAAATAGCTACTATGGGGTGAACTGTAACTCAATTGGCCACCCGTGTGTGACCCAGAATGACTGTGCAGCTTTCTCTGTGTATTGCAATCGCATTGGCCACCTGTGTGTGGCCAGGCCCAACAACATGGCCTTTGCTCTATAAAAGTTAGTCCGTGAGGCTGGGAGGGGTCGCCCTCCCTGTAAGAGGCGGCCCCGACCAGTTGGTTTGATTCTTGGTGCTTGGCACAAAATAAAGCTTTGCTTGACCTTCGCTTTGTATTAGTCTCGCTCCTTTCATTACGGACCTATCATTGGGGGACCTATCAACAATATTTGTCTTTCCTAATGAGAAAAATCAAAATTTGAATTCACAAGTTGAAGGTTTTTTTTTTGTTTTTTTTTTTTTTTTTAGTTTGAGAAACAAGTTCTTGTCCTGACATTTCATAATAAAAAAAAAAAAAGTAAGACTTCTAAAGTGTTAAGGAGTCTAATTGTCAGGCCCTCAAAATGACATGTGAGAATTTCATTCTGAGGGGCCTGTTTTCTTTGCAAAACTCTGCTAGTTCAACCCTGATGCCAATTATCTGATAATATTGTTGAAAACAGGAAGACAGCAAAAGCCTATCCAGTGGAATTATAGGGCTAGTCAGAGGATTAACACTGGCCAACAGTAATGACCCAGAAAAACCTCAGCCCCTAGTCCCTACCTTCCAGACTCAGACAATTTTTCTGGAAAATCAAAAGGGCCCTGGGCTAGACACAACCTCCTATTATTCTAAATGAGCACAGGACACGGATGCAGACCCATTTATACGAAGCCTGCCACATTTCCTCCTGCCTGTGACTCGCTTTCGAGGAGGCCCCAACGTGTTTCCCCTCACAGAGATCTGAGCTGTTTACCAAGCAACATTTCCTCATTTCTCACAGTCCCACATCCATGGCAGACTAGTGGCACCTGGTTCAATATTTCATTAAATCCTCCTGAAAACTAACAGTTCAATCTATTAGAAAAGTACAGTCCCTAAGCAACATAAATTACCTAGCAGGCTATGGTCGTGGCACGCCACACAGCCCATTTGCTGTGGAGACGTTTAGAGCCGTGGACTCTCGGCACATTCTAGATTCAGCAAGCCTTCATAAGCCTCCCTCAGACAGCAAACACTGAAACTTAAAAACAACAACAACAACAACAACAACTGTTTTTACCTTTACCAGCAAAGGTTATTTAGGTCTAGAATGAACAGTTTTTGTTTTGCCCCAATTATCCAGGAATTCAACGTAGACTCTTTTCTTGGGAATGTGAGTGTTTGGCCCCTGTAGCCCCAGGATCTTCCACTTCTTTCTTTGCCTCGAGCTAAATGACTGAAGAGCAGTCACACAATGGCGCCACCGAAGACTCTGCTCTACAGAAAATTCAGAGCTAATTTATTTTTGCTGCGGGGCATCCGCTAGTTATGTGACTTAGAAGTCAGTCTGGATGAACAGTTTCATTCTGGACTGGTTCTGACAATCCGTGGTCAGTCCACCCCAGCTTCAAATGTAGCCAATTGAAAAGTCGAGAAGCGTGGACACCTTTGATGGCTATCAGGAGGGACGGGAAGGCCTTCTGCCCCAGTTACAGCAAGAATGTCAGGACCACACACAATTCAAGTGCCTGGACTGGCCCAGAGATTGATTCGTCCGGAATCTTTCTGGAAATTTCTGCGTTAGTGAGTTTCTCCTCCTACCCTGGGCCATGAGTCTGAACTTCTATTTGTGATAATGATTGCAAAAGTAAGCAAACCTCTGTCTATGACTTTTAAGGCCCCCAAACAAACTAGTTTTAGCCCCCCCCCCGACCCCCGCCAATACTGTAATTTTGAAGGTGGCTTTTTTGGTGAGTTTAATGTTACATGTTTGTTGCACAGAGGAAAACGGTACAATGAGGCTCTAAGAACCAGGAATGTTCAGCTCTTGCACCAGTTTACTGCATGCTGGTTTGAGGGAGCCAACACTGTAACTGACTGTAATTGTGCGGTTGGCAGAACAATCAATCACGGCTTGGCCTCTTCTGGGCTGAGCGCTTTCTCCAGGCATCTGGGGCCTGTCACAGATTAAGACTTCTTGGTTAGTGGAGTTCACCTAGCTGCACTAGCAAAATACAGACGTTTTCAAATTAATCATGTGGCCCCTGCATTGTCAGTGACATGCCATGAAATTAGCATAGCTGACATCATTCGGGTAAGCAGTCCCCAGAAAAGTCACAGTAAAGCAATCTGTGCAGAAATTGCAAATTGGGATTCGCAGCTGTGGATGCCCCCTCCCCCCACCAAAGCGTTTAACTTCTCTGAGCTTCTGTGTTTTCATCTATAAAATGAAAGGCAAGGAAGAGATGAACTCCAAGGCTCCTTGCAGCTCTTGAAATTCTAGGCATCATTTAGTTTGGACAATCTTGTGCATTAAATGCATTCCAAATGATAGCAATATACAGTTCATACTTGCATACTAAATCATGTTTCCTAATTACTTACACTGTTGTTTCAGGAATGAGTACTTACAGAAAACAAAAAATGGAGCCAACATAAAAAAAAAATCGCATCTCAGGGAACTAGTATCCATTCATCCTATGTGAATATATAAGCTTTGCAGGGGAAAAAAAAACAGAACTCATTCACAACCAATCCATACCATTTCTCAAGGGTGAACAAAAGTGCATGTTATGTACTATACTAGATTCCTGCCCTGGGTGAAATTCTGACTAATCCTACAAATTATATGGAATCTCACAATATAGATTAGACAGTTAAGATTTTTTTCCTCTATTGTTGCCAATGTTGCTTCTATGTCTAAATTTCTGCTCTTTGGGAAAGTTGCATGGAGATATACTTTATGAAGTGTTCAGAGAATGCACTCAGCAGTGAAGGAAGTAGTTTTAAATAAATCCAAGATGTGCCACTCCCTTCCTTCACCCCATCAACAAACAAAAAGTTTTTGTCCTATTAATTTGAGAAGCGATAATTTCCTTCTTCGCCATGGTATTTTTGCAGATGTGACTTTTGGGGCAGCCACTGCTAACGTGTGTCTGTCAAAGACTGCAGTAGTACTTTCTAAATTAATTTTTCTGGGGAAGGGAGAGAAAATAATGAACATAAAATGGTAGGGGAAAATGGGACTCTTGTCTCTTGTGTTTCTCACTGTGATATGTCAATGACATTTATCCTTTTTAGTCTTCATTTTCCTCCCATAGACTTAGAATATTTCTTAAAGGAAACTATCTCTAAGAGGGTTGATACGATATTTATAGAGAAATTTAATTCCAAAGTCAAACAGGAATGCAATATATTTTATTTTAACTTCTTCCCCGGAGTCTAGGCAGAGCTTACTTGTGTGATATTGCAGTGAATCTGGATTATGGGTAAGCAAATGTCCCTGTCTAGAAGCTACCTGTGGTGGTAGGGGATCTGTACTATGGTGATGGTGGGTGCCCCACTGGAAGGCCCTACTGCAGGGAATTCCAATGCTATAGTATTTGTCATTACGTAGATTTGTGTTACTAAGAGAGGGGTAAGTGGTCCATAAATCAGCTTCGATCTATGAAATTCAGCACTTTCCCCTTATATAAACAATTTGTGATTATCCATTGTTTTATCTGGATCTTTTCCCTCCTCCATTAACACAAATAATTGAGTGTTGATTCTACTTATAAAGGGAACTTTAGAAAATAGTTATTTTAAGAAAAATGAATAAGGAGCTAACTTATTTTTCTCACTAATGAAGAAGAAGCAGTCTGCAAATTACCAAATTTAGCAAATTTGCAAGAGAGAGAGAGGGAAAAATAATTGAAACTAAGAGTACCACACACACTAAATGTAGTCTACCCATTTATTTTTGCTGTTTAATTTAAAATAGTTATGATGATACTTCAAAGTACATTTTGTAAGATTTACGAAAGATGTCACAAAGACCTTACCATAGTTTTCTATTACTTAGTCTTGGCCACAGAGCAGTCTGGGTCTGCCAGGTTTCATGTGAAAACCAAAGAGTTTGGCATACAATTGAGATTTAGATGTGGTCAAAGATGAAAATATGTCCTCATTAAATTCCTTTAAAAATGCTTAATAACTCTCAGGAAATGTCTTTCAGACTAAGATAATAGTCTGATAAAATAGTCTGATAAAAAAGATAAATACTATAATATAATGTTGAAATAGATGAAAAAACAAAGCACACAGATGCAGTAAATATTTTTAACTGAGTGCTAGAAACATATGCAGTGCTGTCCAGAGCTGGGAACCCAAGACCGTTTCCTGCCCAGCAGAAGAGAATATTGATGGGAGTATTTACAACTGGGAATAAGCAAGGAAGGGCACAGAGCCGGAAGGAAAATCAGTTTAGAGCCCCAGTGCCAGCCAAAATGGCAAGGCATCAATCACTTCCAAGACTTAACATCCTATTTCCCTACATCACTGGAAAGTATATTTATCTCAGTGTCAGATGCCATACGATGTCAGCAAAGACAAGAAGAAAAAAAGAAGAGCTGCTGTATCACGTTCATCTTATGCGACTTTCCACGTAGGAGAACCACACACACTCAGCCCTGCGTGTTTGTGAAGGAAGGGTCTGCAAACTTGCGTGGAGCCCCCGTATCTGGCTTGCTACAGCTCAAACCTCAGACTGCCTGCGGTCTTCTCCACCAGGACACTGAACTTCTTGCCCCAGGGGCCTCTAGCAATGCAAGCAAGGGAGTCCTCCTTCTCCTGAAACATAGAGCTGAAGTACCTTCTGTCCGTAGCCTGGCAGCTCTCAGAACCAAGCAAGTTAGCATGTAAAAGGCAATAAGGACACAACTGGTTATGAGTTCCAGTCTTTTCTGTGGGCTGGAAACGGGATTAATTGTGTACTTCTGAGTCTTAAAGCTGAGCTGTGCTGATTAGGGTCATGCTGAGAAGTGGCAAGCCTGACTCTCTTGGATAGTGCGGTGTACACACGGCAGAAATAGGCTTGTTTGCTGGAGTCATAGGCTTCATGACACAAGGGCTAGAAGAGGGGGGAGCCATCAGGATCTCCACACCAAGCAGTTACTGTATTTGGATCAGAGAGGCTGCCACATCACCTTGGATTTTCACGATGCGTGTACCGCGGGGCTGGGAAATCAGTTACACATGAAGACAGCCCATCATTTGCTGTGTATTTCAAGCCTGCCGGGATGCCTGATGCATCGAAGGCCGGGGTGCTGGAGTCCCCTCTCTGCTTCCTGACCTTTCCTTGAGCAGAGCCGAGGTCCAGGAGCAGCTTCGAGGCTGCCTGCCTGGCACTGTGGGCCTCCTCTTCCACACGGGGTATGATTTTCTTCTTTCACAAAATGTGTGAGGTGAGAAATACAATAGTGGTACAAGAGAGGTCACAAGATTTTCTTGTGGCTTCTTTCCAGCTCAGGGGGTAGGTACTGGGTCCTTCTTTTTCTACTTCTATTGCATCTCGACTAAAGAGCCTTAATGGTTCGGAATGGCAGCTCTGGAGACAGGTGGCCTGGTTTCCCTCTTGGTTCTGTTGCTTACTCACCCTGCTACCTGAAACAGCTTACTTTTCTCTGGATCAGCTTCCTGAACTGTAAAAATATGGTCACAGTCCCTATGTCATAGAGCTGTTACAGGTCTAACTGTACCAATGCTCATCAATAACTCAGAGTGGTGCCCAGTACGAGGCAAAGGCTTGACATTTATTGACTAATAATCATTATCATTGCTGTTATCTTATTATTACATAAGTAGCAAGTAATACAAATGGACTGATTATTTAGAAGAATCGATTCATGTTCACTCATGGATGTGTTCATAGCAATTTACATATTTGAAGGTAAATTGTTTTTATCCTTTTTGGGGTCACTATCACCTCTTTTGGTTAATAAACTTGCTTCTAGGGAAGACAGACTCTGTACGAGGTTTCTTACAAATGCCACATATCATATACACAAATGTATAGAGCCTCAAATAAGACAGTTGAGCAAAATCCCATGGATAAGGCTCTGTCTTCTTCGTGGTGACTCCAGTCACTAAAAGGAGTTCAGGGAAAGGAGTTTTGCCAAAAGAAGAGAGTAGGAAGCAAGAATAGGCCTTGCCCCTTCCCTCAGTAAGGATAGGAAGCAAAAGTGTGGGGTCAGCCAAGCCCCTTTTAAAAGCTCGGGGATGGGACGTGAGATAGGAAGTGCATTGGGGGGCTCACACATAGTATGACCTGTTTACTCATTTACTCAATGATCTGCAAACAGTACGTAGTCCAGGTAAGGAATGGCAGATAATTAAGCCACAGTTCCTGCCTTCAGAGAATCTCCAGTCAACTCAGAGCCATTTAGAAAGGCTGCTTAGAAGCAGTCAAACCAAAGAATAATTCAGGATCCACTAATTGAAGCTTCATTCAACCAAGAGGAGGAACCCTAGCCGTAAATTTTAAGCAGCATATACTGAATTTGTTTTATTTTTTTTTAAATAAAACTGAAATCACACAAATTCTGAGGCCTGCGTGTGGGGAGCAATGTGGATCTGATTGGAAGCACTGTTAGCTTCTAGAATGCTGGACACATTCCCATTCTGTTTGTAGATGTTCTCCGCTACAGTCACCATTACTCGTAAAGAAAATAAAATGACTGATGTTTGTGTAAGCCACTGGCCTGGCACCACCTGCGTTTCACTCTGTGGTGTCTAAAGACAGTGCAGGGGGACATACTGTTTTCTTCCCTTAGGAAAAAATAAAAAAGCTCAGTGTGTCACCAGTGACCCAGGCCCACGTGTCCTGGCTGGTTCCAGGTTGATGGCCATCCTGCCTCGCCCCAGGGGTACTCTGGAAACATTTCAGGAGCTACTTTTCAGAGGCACTGGGTGGCTTCCTCACTGCCACCATTGCCAGTGAAAATGCTGGGATGCTTCTGGCTGCAAGCTTTGAATATGGCCCTCCCAGTGTCAGGGAAACATGCATCAACAGCATCCACATTCTCTTACTGTGAGCCGCGCAGAGAAAGCGTCCTGGACAGCCCAGGCCTGCAGCCCGCAGGGCTGACCATTACAAGCCCCATGTACAGCACTGTTAGCTGGGCTGGGCTGGCGCACTGAGGCTGAGTGTTGATTAGAATGATGAGGGCTCTCTCTGTCAAATAAATAAATAAAATCACACACACACACACAAAGGGTGCCTCGGTGGCTCAGTCATTAAGTGTCTGCCTTCAGCTCAGGTCATGGTCCCAGGGTCCTGGGATCAAGCCTTGTGTCAGGCTTCCCGCTGGGCCAGAAGGCTGCTTCTCCCTCTCCCACTCCCTCTGCTTGTGTTCCCTCTCTTGCTGCCTCTTTCTGTCAAATAAATAAAATCTTGATTATTGTGGAGGGCAGGTATTGCATGGAGCACTAGGTGTAGTACATAAACAATGAATTCTGGAACACTGAAAAGAAATTAAAAAAATAAAAAATATTTTAAAAAATGGTGAGGGCAGTGCTGAGTTCAGGAGCTGCCTCAACATCATTTTGTCCACCAGTAGTAAAACACTTTAATGTGGGAGAACCCATAAAACAACATTTTCTAACTTAACTGTTTTAAAGTGTACTGTTCAGTGGTATCACGTGTGTGCTCATATCATTGGGGAACCAACAGCCCATCCGCCTCCAGAACTTTTTCATCTTCCCAAACTGAAACTCTGCCCCCATGAAACAATGACTCCTCATCCTTCCTCCCCTCAGCCCATGGCAACCAACCACACTGTCTCCATGCGTCTGATCATTCTAGATACCTCACAGAGGTGGAGTCTTCCAGCACTTGTCCTTCTGTGACTGGCCTATTTCATTTAGCAAAATGGCCTCAAGAGTCATCCATGTTGTAGCCCGTGTCAGACTCTCGTTACTTTTTAAGGCTGAATAACATTCTGCTGCAGGTATGTATCTCTTTTGTTTATCTGTTGATCATTGGTGGACACTTGGGTTGTTTCCACCTATTTGGTTATTGTGAATAATGCTACTGTGAATACAGGTGTACATCTGTTTGAGTCTGCTTCTGGGTATATACCCAGGAAGATATTTTTATAAGTGAAAACAGTAGGGCTGCATTTTTGGGTCCCACTTTAGTACATTTTCCATTTCGCACACCTCAAAAAGGGACTGCATATTGCTAGAGAAATAAATTTAGCAGACTGTGTTTGCCAAATTGCAAAATTAACTCAGGAAGAGACTTCCTTCCCTGTGGGCTCAAGTCATCTTAATAAACAACATTTTAGAATTCAAAAATCTAGTTTGTTTTTCTATATTCTAGTTAGTTTCTCTCTTAATCTGTGGATCTTCATTATGGCTATTTCATTCACCTTAGCTTAACTTGATTTGTTACTTGCTCAGCTCTCCAGTTTAATTGTACTTCTTCACATATTATCACTAAAATTAGCAGTGTAACTTCTGAAAGAGAAATGATTTTTGAGTGCCCTCAATTTAAACTGAAAATGCTAAAGCTAATGCTGTGGTCAGGATAGTTATTAAAAGATATTCTGAGAATTCAAAATTTTATAAGTCATAGAACACATGATATTAAAATAATTGTTGGTAACGTCCTTTAACTCTCTGTGTTAGCAAAAGGACCTTAATGTCAATACAGTGTCACACTGCACATAATCAGATCTATAATTTTGACTTTTGAAACTGAACTTGTTAATGATGTTCGTGAATCAACCACATTCTTCCTATAGCTGGTTTCTCCCCTCGCATAATGATTCATCATTTCAGTTAGCAACTTACAACTTCAGTTATAAACAAAATGTATTTTGTTGTCCCTGTTGTTTTTTGTATCAGTGTCGATCAAAAAAATAAAAAAGGCACATAGAATAAGATCCACTTATTCATGTTGTATTCCTTTGTTAAAACGTCAGGGCCTCTGTGCTTGGCAGGCTTCCCTCGGGAATAATCACTAACAATCTGGTATCAGCTATGGACAGCAGAGGGACATTTCAGGCTGACCATGGAGTGACAGAGCCTGGACCTCACCACTGCAATACTGACAAGTATGTCCCTACTTGAGGGGACACTCAATAAGCTAGACTTGCTGAAGGTCCAGGTGGTTTTTTTGTTTGTTTGTTTTTTAAATCAGTTTTAGAATTTAGGGAGAAGTTTGGAGACAAGAGTTAGAAGCTATTTGGAGATCCAAATGGAGGGTCATTTAAGTTCAGACACCAGCAATTAGGACATAGAAAATTAAATTGTTCTTGAAGTGAAGCCAGTGGATCTCAGGCACCTGAGCAATTTCCTGCCGAGGAGTGAAAGTGGGTTGGCCCGGCCCTTGGGAGCGAGCCTTGGCGTGACTGCGATGTGGCTTGTAGGCTTCTGTGGGCTTCTGTGAAGGTGCTAGATGCTGGCTGGGTGGGGTGGCAGGGCTGGGGATGGGGGCAGGTCTGTGAGATGTGCCACTAGAGCTCTGGAACTCACTGCAGACAAAAGTTTTCATAACTGGAGCCTGACGTCAAGACCAAGCAGGATCACCATGCTCTGGACCAGACAAGGGGGCAGGTCCAAAGCTACAGGGCGTCAGAACTTGTTTAAATTTGGAGTCTCTTTCTTAAATAGGGGTTATAAAGGTGTGTGTGTGTGTTGGGGCAGGGGGAAAGGAGAAATAGGGAGATACACTATCTTCTTTTTCTCTGATTATATCAGATTGGTAAGTATTACTCCTCCGACTCAGCATAAGGAAATCAATAGCCATGTATGGTATTAGAGGGCCACAGAGCCTGTTCTCACACGAGTTCCTGGTTTCCTGGTTGTGTTGCCCGTGCTGGACTAAGCAGCAGGAGAACCCAAGCATTCAAGGCACATTTCCATCAGGAAGTCAGCTTAGGAAGGAAGGCCTTGTTGGTGTGGGCAGTCTTCCTTCCCAAGAACCCATCCACAAAGATAAGCATTGCCAGGAGCAGCCTTGTACTCTCTCTTCCAAGGCGGAAATTGTTTGAAAAGAGAAGAAAGATGATTTAGGTGAAATCTTATCAGTGAAAACACTCTAAAAGGTGTTACTTCCTGAGGCTCATCTAGAGTCCAGAGATCTCAAACCTGGATTAGAGAGACAGACAGGAGTCAACAGTATTTCTAAGGGCAGAAAGCAGGGACAGACTCCAGTTGTAAACCAGAGACACACTTAATCCACACCACCTGGCAACATTGCCAACAAGCTCCAGGGAAGCTTTAGTTATTACGTTTCCAAATAGGAACCACCTACTCACAAAATACTTTGCGGACTGGATTCATTATTTGAGAGCATCATAGGTACTAATGAGAATGTGGGCAGAGAGGAAGCATGGGCAAGGAATCTATTGTCCTTTTCTGGGATAGGACAATACCTGTAGCCAGAAACAGGTGATAAAGAATTTTAAAATGTGTTCCTGTCACTGTCTTTTGCTTGGTTTATCTTAAAATAGAATTAGGAATCATGAATTAGTGAGTAGATACCCATTTTATTTGGCCTAAATTTAAATTTAGAAATTGATCAGTTGTCAGTAATAAAAAAAATGAGATTTAATGAAAGAAATTAAGATTTCTTGCTTCCCTGGGGATGAAAAGGGCAGAAAGATCTGTGTCACTGTACGATACCTGAGTGAAGCCGACGGCAGGTGCCTTCCTGGGACACACACTTCACCAAGGGCCTCCCCTTTACTCACCTGGCTCATCTTGTGACCTTTACACTGTACCTACTGTGACCTTTAACAGCAGAACTCTGAGTCAACCCTGGCTTGACAATTTACAAAAGAAACATCTCAGGTATCCTATCTCTAAAACTATACAAACCAACAGATGCAACTTCAATTAAGCCATTCTCAGCAAGGACACCCTCGTGAATTTCCAAGTGTCCCCTAAGGGGGCAATACTGCTCCCAGATGACAGCCACTGAGTTAAGAATGTCAGTACTTCATTTTCAAAATCTTAATCTATTTCTGAGATTTCCCTCCCTTCCCGTTTAGTAAAGGTTAAGGCCATACCTACGAACCAGGCACTGATAACTGACCTATTCTCTTTGAGGGTGGTCAGTTTCTTCAGTGACTGAGTGATGACTCCAAACCTACCACCCAGGTTTTTAGGTGAGTCAGGAAAAAAATAAAGGCCATTTTGAGAGTTCCCAGTAACTACATACTTACACAAACCTGTTCAGTAAAGGGCTCTTTCCTGATTTTGTTTCTGTTAATGTTCTCCTCCTGACATAAGGACAGTGAACCAATGTTTATCAGACACTCCTATCAAACACACACCCAAAGGCACAATTCCATACAAGGATGCAGTGGGAGAGCTGTTAGCAGCCAAAGGACTGGAAATGAGAAAACCCGAATGAATTTCAAAGAGCCTTGGCAGAGATACCAAGAGAATAGTCTAACATTTCCATTGTAAACCCACTGAAAGGAAGACTAACAAACTGGATATTTTAATTTATTTAGGACCCATGCTCATAGTATCAAAGAAATTCATCCTGAAGCTGTTTATTCATTTTTTGAACAATAATTTTTGTCTAAATTGGTCTTGGTTGTGATAACTATTAAAGGAGCACTCGCCTTATAAAAAAGTGTTTCAGAGGTAGTTGAAAAATAAATAACAATTTAAGTAAATGATAGTTATGAACTGTTTTCTTTTAATTAAGCTGAATTTAAATATATCCCTCATCACTTAAACTATTTTAACATATCAAATTAACAATGTAAGTAATTGTTATTCAAACTATTCAAAATAGGGAAATCTGTCCACCAGAACGTCCGTACTATGGAAAACTTAAAAAAAATATTTTATGCTATTATACAATTGACATCTCTCAAATAAATAAGAAACCAAAGCAATTCAAAGTCCAGTGTTGCCCTGAAGGGCTTGCATTAAAGAAGAGTTTTTGTCTGTAATTGTGAAATACCCTATACCCTTACTACCACAAAGCACCTTGCAGGGCAGGAGAGTGGAATGTCAGAGACTGTTAGAAACACACACACACACACACACACACACACACACACACACAACAGTCCTTAATATGTTATACTCTAATGGAAAAGACAGATGGGGCCCGGGTAGCTCAAGAGCCTGCTTGCAAGGAGAGAGTATGTGAGCTCTGTAATATAAGGAAAGCACCAAATCCCAGCACCCAACTGGATGGATTTCTGGCATTTGGGCGGGTGCCTGGAGACCAGAATTAACTTTCGGGAAGTGCATGCACCCGAGCGAGCATCTGGGCCATTCTTAGATATCACAACCAGGGCTATATCTGCTGCCAATTTTCTGTTTTGTGCTGTGTTCATAAACAAACAGAAATATGTTGAACTTAATAAGTAAGTCAAGCCATAAAAAGAGCTTCACTTCAGTTCTCCCACAGCAGTGCTGATGGGGAAACAGTGCATATGAGAATGACAGCAACAAAAACTGACCTCCAGAGGGCCTGGGGAAGCCCTGGGGCACTTTAAAAGACACACTGTGAGGGCACCGGGCAGAACCACGCCTTCTCTTGTTCACCTCGATACACTGTTTCATGCAGTGTTGCATCTGTAATGCTGAGGTCGGCCAGAGAGAGAGAGAGAGAAGTATTCCTCTCCTCATTACCTCAGTAGTCTCTCTCTATGCTCTTTAAAAATTAACTTTATAGGGGTGCCCGGGTGGCTCAGTGGTTAAAGCCTCTGCCTTCAGCTCAGGTCATGATCCCAGGGTCCTGGGATTGAGCCCCACATCAGGCTCTCTGCTCTGTGGGGAGCCTGCTTTCTTCTCTCTCTCTCTGCCTGCCTCTCTGCCTACTTGTGATCTCTGTCAAACAAATAAATATTTTAAAAAAATAACTTTATATAATTTTCTATAAATGAGCCTAAGTCAAAAATTCCAGATATATGGGGGCGGCTGGGTGGCTCAGTGGGTTAAAGCCTCTGCCTTCGGCTCAGGTCATGATCCCAGGGTCCTGGGATCGAGCCCCGCATCGGGCTCTCTGCTCAGCAGGGAGCCTGCTTCCTTCTCTCTCTCTGCCTGCCTCTCTGCCTACTTGTGATCTCTGTCTGTCAAACAAATAAATTTAAAAAAAATTTAAAAAAATTAAAAAAAAATTCCAGATATAACTCCTTTCCTTATTAAAAAGAGTTTCTTATTAACAAATTTAGATTTGTGTTAGAAGAATAGGGATCAGGAATCTTGACCAAAGAAGTCAGGTTTAGATAATGGTGTGCTTGGAAAATATATATTTGTATATTTGTATGTATGTATGTATATTTCTCCTATACTCTATGTATTTTCCATTATTGTCTCACTCATCGATACAAAACAAAGCAGGAAAGACTTGAAGAAGTGATCCCATTAAGTCTGAATTCCTAAACAAGATGGCGGGTTGAAAGTCATCCTCAGTTTTCACACTCTGGGAACTTCCCATCCTACAAACCAGAAAGTGAAGTCATGTCAGTAGAAATGGCGACAAATACCCACTAGAGAACACGGACAGCCCGGGTGGGACTGAACTGAGGAGTGTTCACACACACCATCTGGGAACATCCTCTGTGGAGAATGGTCAGTACTAGAGGTAAATGTGCAACCCCTTCTAAACCCCCTTCTAGGTACCATCAGACTTGAGATTCAGAGGTAAGAGAGACCAGAAGAACACGTTTTTAAGAAGCTATGCTAGTGGGTTCAGACCAAAATGAGCCGTGTGGGAAAGTTACAGGCATCAGTATTACCAACCAGCAAAACAACTGTCCCCTGCGATGGCCGGTAAGCGCCCTGCTCAATGTGTGCAGATTCGGGCTGGTGTCTGGTGACAAGGCAAGAGGGTCCACACTCCAGATGGCCCTGGATGCTGACCTTGACCTCTGGGAATTGAGAGAGTTGGCCGAGCAGGCTCTAAGGCAGGGAGTCCAAACAGACCCATGACACTATTCAGCACGCAGAGGAGAGTGATGCTTGCCTTTGGGTCTGACCCCAGAGGCAGACCACTAGGCCCCTTATTGGGTCTAGGTGTCCCAGGTTCGGAAATACAAAGTATTTGTGTTGAATGCCAAGACTATGACCGTTCAGAAGAATTGGGGGCTTAGACAGGAATCCCAAGAACAGAAGTACTGATGCCCCAGGACTTCGACTTGCTTCTCTGTAAGCCATATTCCAGCCCCCCTCTTGACTGTGGGGGGGTCTGAGCAGAAAACACACACCTGGGTGAGTCTGGCCCAAGAGTGGTTTCCCGCATGCCATCAGCTACAGCATCTGCACCAAGGCCTGGCTTCCAGCTACAGGACAGCGAGCTGTCTTTCTCCTTGTAGCTGTGTTCCTTGCTACCTTCATGATTAAAGACCCATGTTCTCTGTGGGCAAAGGAGAGGTGGACTCCCTCTAAAGGATAAACAAGCCCTTGTCCTTGCTTGTCTCTTGAGTATGGAAACAAGAGCTCTGAAGCATTCACGCACGGGCGCTGAACCTAGAATCAGCCACCGCTCATACTCTAACGTTGCAGATTATGTGTATTACTAATACAGTTAATAGTTATTGGGGCTAGCACTCTGATGGTAAGAACTCATTTTCTTCTTCTAACATTCTTATGAGTAAGTACTATTCTTAAGGCCTTGGTATATATACCTGGGGAGACCGAGGGACACAAAGCCAAGCAGCTTGCCCATGGTCATGCACCTTGTAAGCCACAGAGCGTGCACCCAGGCAGCTGTCCCTCGGGACTGCTGGTACCTGTGTGCCGCTCCCAGACTCTAGGGTTCGTCTCCAAGGAGGAAAGGCTGGCGTAAAACACTCCCTGGGTTCACAGCTCACTGTCAAACACAACAAAGTTCTCTCAGTCACCACACCAGACAAGGATGCAGCATCCTTCCTATAGTGAATTATCAGGGGGAAACTTAATGGCTGAAAAAAAAATGACATGAAATACACATCCTTGAAAGGATTTACAAAACATTCTGTAAAGGCGGAAGTGGAGAAAGCTTTAGTTTAGTTCTCTTCCTGTGATGATTCAAAAGGGAGACTAAAACAGGGTGGCAGAGTTTCAGGCATTTGCAGACTCACAGCAATGGTAAACCGCCACAAGCTGATGATGGTGCCGGTTCCAGCAGTTGCTCGAAGACGGCACCTGAGTTTTAAAAGAGCCAGAGGCATCTCCGAGTGGAGTGCTGTGGCCACAGGCAGTAGAGCAGAGTGGTTAACAATCACACACACTTGACTTAGGCTAAGTCCCGCCCTGTACTACCTCTGTCATCTTGAACAACTTTCTAAACTTCTGGGCCCCTGTGCTATTATTTGTCAAGCACCAGCTGTGTGTACGTGTTACCTGCCTTAATCGTCGCGGTACCCTACGAAAGACCCAGCAGCCTCACTGCCACGCTTCCCACTGTGGACTGAGTTCCGACAGGGTAGGTAACTGCTCCCCACTCATCATGCTACCAGCTAGGAGCTGGGATTCAGACCGGGTCTGTACGACCGCCCCTTACCATTTTCTGATACTTTCCTCTTATAAAATAGAAATAAAATAAAAAACATGATGCCTGTATTCCCCACCCTTCTGTTTAAAATAAAATCTTCTGTATAAGCAGCTCCCAAAGAGCCCTTAATAGAACATAAGAGTCAAACCATTAGATTGAGTCCAGAAGCAGCTCCTAGGATAGGAACTCTTAGGAAAATCACACAAAGTCTGGGTTAGAGGAAGCCTCAATTTGCTTAACTTACCTCTGGACCCCAAACCCATCTAGTTTCCATCTAGAAAACTGAAGGATATTAGCTGATTGATAGATTAGGATGACATATCCATACTTCCTTGTTTACCCAGCTATCCCATTCCCTGCATGCCAAAGCATGTTCCAGAGCGGAAAAATCTCAGCATCTGCTTCTTTATCTGGCTGCACATACTCTAAATAATAATCATAAAGCAATGTCTACGTAAGACTCTCTCAGTGTGGTTCCATAAAATGTGATTTTGAAACAAGACTCTCAGTAGAGCATCCAGACTTAAGACTTACTTTCCACATACAGCTCGCGCTGAGCGATTGTGGGAAAATTTCCTACGGCATGTGTCAACAGGTATAGCAGAAGAGCTGTAGATAGCGTCAAGTTGCCTCCAGCCACATACTATAGGCATCTCTTTGAAAATTGGGCTGTCATCAAATTTTCTCTCTTATCTTTTTGTTTCACGATGTCTTCAGAAATACTTCCTATTTTTATTGAGATTTTTCTCTCGGTACCAGTATTGTTTAAATCTAATAGAATAGGTTCTAAATATTTAATGACAGGTGCTGCATTTGCAAAATGTACACTTGTTAAAATACGTTCTGGAAAGGAGGTAGAGGTATTGTGCTTCAGGATTAAAATAGTCACGTTTACCGAAAACAGGTGTTCATGTAGTTGAAAAGCTAACATTTGCTATTTTGGCCAAGAATGCATATCTCTTTAATTATTTTCACTGAGCTACAACTTCTCTAATTTCTATTTACCACAGTAGCTGAAACAGGAATATTACTGTAATTAATACAAATGTCCTCAAATTTCTAAAAGATCTATAGCAATTTTAGAAACAATAGTAAATATAATTAATCAGGGTAAAATTGATGGTGCTTGTATACTAAATCCTGTCAAACATGTTATTGAGATAAATTATTCCCTATGAAAAATGTTGAAAATGCAGGTATTTTCATTTTCACAGATACATTTAATTATACATGGATGAAAAATGATAAACACTAAGTATCTCTTGCTTAACTTATTTTATATTTATTTTGAGAATACAATTGACCCTCAAACAGCACAGGTTTGAATTGTGTGGGTCCACTTACACACTATTTTTTCCCACGATAGAGTAGAGTAGCATAAATGTATTTTTCTTATGATTTTCTTAATAATACTGTTTTCTCTAGCCTACTCTATTATAAGAATATAGTATCTAAAACATACAACATACAAAATATGTGTTAATTGACTATGTTATCAATTGACAGTAGGCTATCAGAAGTTGAGTTTGGGAGAGCCCTTATACTTGGATGCGTTGAGGGGGGTCCGTGCCATTCACCCCCACGTTGTTCAAGAGTTAATTGTATATCGTCATATGGCTCCATGAAACTTTAATATCATATCCATCTTATACCCTTTCTTAACATTTGTTGCATCAAAACACTGCACCCTCAAAAGAACACATATTTTTGGGAAAGAGAAAATAATAAGAAGTTGCTTTCCTTATCAGATAAAGTAAAAATAAATGTAAAGGTTTTTTTTAACAGTTTTTAAGGAAAAGGTGGTTTCATATTATATTAGTCCAAGCAAGGCTCAAATGGATTAATATTCATCAACAAAATAACAACTAGTCATTCATCTGTGATAGGTTTATAAAACATTATAGCCAAATAAAACTGATGGTTATCTCCGTTTTTAATCATTATTGCCTCAATGTCAAAGAATTCCACGAGTTAGCATGAGCTGAACAGCTTTTACCTATTCTCCCAGAGGCCTACCTTCAGCAACTACTTTTTATAGAAGGCCAGTCCTTCAGAAAGCAACGTGATCTTAGCTAAGCTAATAATTAGGAATGCCTCCCAATTAAATTTGCTGCCCTCCCCCGCTCGAATCTCAGGCGCTCAGGCCCACCTGGCCGGAATGCTGACACACACGGACGGTGACTAGTGACTTTCCCTAGGCAGGACAGACTTCCCATCGTATTTCCAGAAATATTGATGAGCACTTTCCACCACACTTTCTCCTGGGCCCAGTCTGTCTTTATGACCAACGACACATAGACGCGTTGTCTGATGCTGAGCGCCGTGGGCAGAAGGACCAGGAGCTAACTAGCTAGGACAGGAACAGAACCGGAGTCCGATTAGCATCAGGCTTTAACCAGCGAGAATGATAATGACATACTGAACCCCACACCTGGGGCAGTTCTTTTCCTTCCCTCTCCCTCCTTCCCTGTTTTCATTTTCCTCCCAGCTCCCTCCTTTTAACTGAGGGCCTCCTGTCTGATGGTGGGAAACAGGGCTAAAAGTGGGTCACCGAGTCACACTTTCAGACTTGAGCCGACCAAACCGAGACAGCCTTTGAGAGAGCTACAGGCTTTGTTTATAACGAAATACAGCAATGAGCTGCCCACTGTACTTCTAGAATAGCACACATACGGTGTCATCAGAGGCTATGGTATAGAGAAAACCTGGTATTTTGGAAGTGGGAGGGACAGAGATCATCCAGTATAATTTTCTCAATTTACAAATGAGGACACTAAGGCCCAGAAAAGTTCAGAACCACAAACGTAGTTAAAATACAGGTCTAGGAATGCCAAATCTAAAGTCAGTGTTCTCCTGGGGGTGGTGGGAGGTGAGCAAAGTGGGGGTAGGGGGGTCAAAAGGTCATGAGGGGTGTAACTAAATTCATTATGGTGATCAGTTCATAATACATACAAATATTGAATCATGATGTTGTATGCCTGAAATTAATGTAATGTTATACAGCAATTAGGCCTCAATTAAAAAAAAATTCAGTGTTCTTCTAACCAAACCATGTAGCTTATTACATATCAGTGATACTCCAGCAACTTATTCATGATTAATATCATGTTTTAATGATTTAAAAATACAGCTTTTAAAATTGGGACTAAAAATTGGGACAAACAACTAGACTTTTCTTAAGAATTCCTATTGAATATGAAAATTTGTACCACATGACTATTCAGGTCTAAATTTTAGAAGTTTTGTATTTATAGGCATGATATATTGGCAAATTTACTTTCCGGAGAGCACGGTCTGTATTTCAGAAAAAGCACAAACAAAAGTGGTACATGCTGTGAAATCAACCCTTTTCAGATTAGAACTTAGTAAATAATCATGTAAATTTGATATGAGTTATTGGTATTTAGTCTAATGTTGAATAAGACCATATGCTACTATAGGCAAGCTCTTCAAATGCATAATTTATAACATAACCTCCATGACTACCTGAGAGACCTAGGTAGAATAATGAATTAATCCAGCAGAAATAGATCCTTGGAGGATGAAATGACATTTAGCTAAGGTCACAAGGGCAACTGGATTAGTAGTCTCAGGCTATTCCTCATAGAGAGTTTGCCAGAAGACACAAGAATCCAACCTATTCCCTCAACTAAAAATAAATCTCTTCAAAATGTTTAGTTTGTATTTCCAGGCATGGAAAGGCCTAGTGTTGCTTCAGATTTATACTGAATAGTATTAAAAAAAGAATAGGACCAACCACTGGCAGCAAAGATAAGCTATCTGCAGAAAACACTGGGGTGGGGAGCAAGACAGAGCATTCAGGAGAAAAATGCCTAAAAGGTGATGGAGAAGTAAGAAGAAACAACCACCACCAAAAAAAAAAAAAAAAAAAAAAGAGAGAGAGAGAGAGAGAGAGAGACTTGGAGGAAGCAAGAACTAAAGAGACGAGCTAGAGAAGAATAAAAGAAGGATAAAGAAAAGAAAGTTGCAGAAAAGTGAAATGAAAAGAAAAAAGAATAAAAATGAAATGACTTCTATTACACTACTAATAGGTCATGGGATTGAATGTACAGGGTGGTGACCACAGTTAACAGCATTGGGTTGTACATTTGACGGTTGCTAAGAGAGTAGATTTTTGGTTTTTTTAAGATTTTATTTATTTGACAGAGAGAGAGATCAAGCATAGTGGGAGTAGGGAGGGGGAGAGGGAGAGGAAAAAGCAGACTCCCCACTGAGCAGGAAGCCCGACATGGGACTCGATTCCAGGACCCCGGGGTCATGATCTGAGCTGAAGGCAGACACTTGACTGACTGAGCCACCCAGGAGCCCCACTCAGAGAGTGGATCTTAAAAGAGCTCATCAGAAGAAAAAAAAAAAATGGAAAGAAAAATAAGGAGAGAAATTAAATGACTGGTGGAAAAAAGAAAGGAATTGAAGTGGTAGAACAGGTGGGAAGGAAGCGCTCAAACGATGGGGACCCATTACTACCATGTGCTGCTGGGACAGAGAGATGGCTAAACATCAGATGAAGGACAAAGCAAGAAGAGATACATACGTATGTGTATACACGTGGATATGAACTTACCCCCTCGATACTGCATTACCCAAGGTTTTCTCTTCATCCTTGACTTCCTTCTCATTCTACAGGGACTCTGAGTGACCTCATCCAAACCCAGGGCGTCAGCTTGGCAACGGCTGGTGACCAGACCGTGGGAAGTGTTATTCTAAGTCCGCTCCAGCACACCTACTGCCTGGTGGAAGTTTCCACTGAACTTCACGGGAACAGTGAACTAAAAAAGTACACCACCTACCTCTCCAATCTTCAGTCCCCACATATGTTCTACTTTCCATATTCCACATTTTCTGATTGGTAATATCACCACTAAATTGTCCCAGCCAGGAACTAGGTTCTTTTTATGTTGTTGCTTCTCCCTGGGCTTCTGCCTCCAAATGGCCATTAAAACTTACTTCCTAATATTTCTAAAGCTGTCCCTCTTCATGCAACTGCTCCTCCTGACTTGAGTTCTTTTCCCTTCTCACCGTGTTCAATCCTAACATCAGAGCAACCTTTCTAAGATTAGAATGACATCCCATTACTACGTGCTTTTTAAAGACCATCCGTGGATCTCGGGACCAAGTCCAGCCTCCTTAGATGACAGACAAGACCAGACCTTCAAGACTTTGCTTTGTTGGCCTCTCCATCCTCACCTCCTACCATCCATGACCTTACTCCCACCCTATAATTGTTTTTAAACTACAGAGAAAAGGATTAATGTCTGAGTATTATTACTGTTTGGGAAAATTTAATTTATTAAGATATCACTATATTTTTATGTTGATAATTTTTATAGAAGTTGAACACTGTACCATTAAGTAATTTCTTACTCATTTCTATAATACGAAAGGCACTGTATATTTTTCAAGGGTGGGAGGCGAAGATTGCTTATTATAGTCATATAGGGTTTTCTCCTCTCCCAGACCACCCTTCAACTAAACAGAGCAATCTGACAACATCCAACGTGCTTTATTCTTGTCCTGGGTCATACCATGGGCTGTGCTCCTGTTAGGCTGTTTTTCGAGAGTCTCTTTCTCATGATGTCATGCAGATTAAGGCCCTAGCATGGTGCCTGCCTGCCCATAACAGGGGCTCAATAAACTCGGTCATCACCATGATCATCATCATAATGAGAAGGAAAACTCATTTCTCGTGTCCTTGAGAACAGCAAATGTGTTAATACATCCGTAATCAGCACTAAAAATTTCCTGATTAGTAAATGTCTTTAAAGATTCTGTAGAAGTTTATGCACCAATGTGTGGGAGGACACATCGTCTTACATTAACTTGGCATGATATGCTTGGCATCATCACACAACACCACAATCATTACTCTGAATTTTGTCCCATAACTTTGAAGCCTAGATGAGAAATAGGAACAATCAGGGTCACAGGTGTGTCTTCAAAACCAATTCAATAACTGAATATTTTCACATGCATGAAGCAACTTGGCAAACAATGGGACAGAACCGCATCTCTGGCAATAGTTAGGAGCTCACCTTTTCTTCATCACCAACACAACTCCAAGGAATATAATAACAAACAGCAAGATGCCAGCAATGACTCCAGCAATTTTGACGGTATGGTCTGTTTCCTTCTCGGGTTCTGGGACTGGCTTTGGGGTGGCAGCTCCTAAAGGTGGAAGGAAATGAAAAAGGACAGACAATGGGTAAGAGAATAAAGATGTTACATTTTTAAACATTTTGCTGCATTTAACAGAGTAAGAAGACTTATCAGAGCCAGCAGACAGACAAGCTTTTGATTTTTTTCCACAGCTTTCATATGCACTGAAAGGAAGGTAATTGTTCATATTGTTCTTCAATATTTTACAAAACCATAACATAAGTTGGGTAGCACACCCACGCCTGAGAAGAGACTCTTCTCAAACAGTTTTTTTGTATTTTATTATCTCTATTGGCTCCTTGCTCCTTCTGCCATTTAAAAACTTGCTAACAACACAATAGCTATCCTAAGCCTTTATCCAAATTTGATTTGCTGAAACGTTTTCCTCAATTATTTTTCATAAGTGAAGCAGTAATTCCATAACATATTAGCCCAAACACCTGGAAAAGTGAGATAAGCTCATTTACCATGCATTTTACCAGCAATTGTTTTTTAACACAATAGAGATTTTCCCCCTGCCTTTGGAAATCTGAATCTAGGTCACATCTGGTAGGCAAAAGACTCCTTCTAAGCAATTTATTCACAAAGTGGGAGGCAGCTGATGATCACACTACTGGCACCCACATTTAATATCTGTTTAAATGAGATAACCAGAGCCTTCCAGTGGCTACTGTCTTGTGTGTCTTGTGTTCCCATTTCCAAAACACCGTTTGTCTTGTTTATGGTATAATGTGATGGAATGTCAAATCTTCTGATGAAATATCCATTTCCTTTGCTAAATGAGTTCAGGACAAAAAAAAATATTAGGAATGTAACGTTCAATTCACCAAGCAGAATCCATTATTTTTTAAGGGCTTCTATCCTTTTTAACCAGACATGATAATGCTGAGCACCCGAGGCATTGTGCCACCACCCTCACTAGGGGGTCAGGACAGATCATTCTGAAAGCAGGAATTTTATGTCCAAATTTGCCTTAGAATTTTCTTGGTAAAAAAATGTAATTAAAACTGAATATTGAGACCAGCCCTTTCTACCCTCTCCTTGGGTTTTCCATTCGTGCGTCACCTGATTCTGGAAAAAGTTAGCCATGCTTGTATCTATCTGGTGTGTATTTTGTATCTACCTGTATCTGGTGCATTCTAGACTGAGACTGTCCTCAGATGAATCATCACAGGGAAACTGTGTCAAGCTCTCACTTTCTATCTGTTGCCATTGGAAACATATAAACTACATTTCTTTCAAAAGTTATTCATGTTAAGATTTTATACGAAATGCTGCCTCTTGAACCCAACTGTGGCCTTTTGCCTGATGAAGCTGGTTAAGACTGGGGAGACACATAAGGCAGAAGGTGTCCATATACACTATGGAGTATTATGCCTCCATCAGAAAGGATGAATACCCAACTTTTGCATCAACGTGTATGGGACTGGAAGAGATTATGCTGAGTGAAATAAATCAAGCAGAGAGAGTCAATTATCATATGGTTTCACTTACTTGTGGAGCACCAGGAATAACACAGAGAACATGGGGAGATGGAGAGGAGAAGTGAGTTGGGGGAAATTGGAGGGGGAGATGAACCATGAGAGACTGTGGACTCTGAGAGACAAACTGAGGGCTTTGGAGGGGAGGGGGTTGAGGTGTTGGATGAGCCCGGTGGTGGGTATTAAGGAGGGCATGTATTGCATGCAACACTGGGTGTGGTGCACGAACAATGAATCTTGGAACATTGAAAAAAAAATAAAATTAAGTTAAATTAAGAAAAAAAAGAAAATGTCAAAAATAAAAAAACAAAAGATTAAAAAAAAAGATAACGTTTTGAGGTACTGGGGGGGTTAGGACTCCCATGCATCTTTTTTGGGGGATACAATTCAACCCCTAGCTATATGTACATTATGTAATCCACATGTAGTAGTATTTATATTTAATGCAAACCTCATATATTCATGTATTATATAATACATACACAATGCTCTTTATGTACACACATCTATATCTATATATGAAATAAATTTCATGGTGTAAAAAGAAAAACAAAAGGTGACTTTCCATCCACACGTGCGTTCCAATCAAAGGGACAATTGTAATGAGAGCCATCATGATGTAAAAATCACACCTTACTGAATACAAATCCTTCTGTGTAACCTGTTTTAGGTCGTTTTTATTTCTCATGACTTCAGGGGGAAGTCCTGCTACTTTATTTAAATGAATATCCCTCACACTAGTTATCCAGATAAACATTGAGACTGTTAATGTTTATTATTTTTTAGTGTAGTTACATCTTATGTATACCCCTCTAATATGCCATTGGAACTGAGTGGTAGATTTGTAGGATACTGATACATTAAATAAATTGCTAAGAAAGATTTAAAGATAAAATGTGTGCTACAAAAAGATGAAAATAAAAAAAAAAACCATTTAAAATAAAAATTTAGGGACGCCTGGGTGGCTCAGTTGGTTAAGCGGCTGCCTTCGGCTCAGGTCATGATCCCAGCGTCCTGGGATCGAGTCCCACATCGGGCTCCTTGCTCGGCAGGGATCCTGCTTCTCCCTCTGCCTCTGCCTGCCACTCTGTCTGCCTGTGCTCGCTCTCTCTCTCTCTAACAAATAAAAAAAAATTTTTTTTAAATAAAATAAAAATTTAAAATTCACAAAAGTGAAAAAGGGGGCTATGCTTTCTAATTTTGATTTCTTTTCTAACTTTAAAGATTTTATTTATTTATTTGACAGAGAAACAGCAAGAGAGGGAACACAAGCAGGGGGAGTGGGAGAGGGAGAAGCAGGCTTCCCGAAGAGCAGGGAGCCCTACGCAGGGCTCCATTTCAGGACCCTGGGACCATGACCTGGGCAAAGGCAGCTGCTTAACAACTGAGCCACCCAGGCATCCCTCTTTTGTAACTTAAAAAAAAAAATAAAATGAAATTGGCTTTATTCTTCCAAATGTTGGCATATTGGGAGTGGTCCCACTGATCTCACCAGTTAGTAGATTTCAAATGGCCCAAATATATTTTATAAATAACTGATTCACTGAATTTCTTTGTAACTAAATTATGCCATTAATAAGTACAACACTTTGAGGGGCGCCTGGGTGGCGCAGTGGGTTAAAGCCTCTGCCTTAGCTCAGGTCATGATCTCGGGTCCTGGGATGGAGCCCCACATCAGGCTCTCTGCTCAGCAGGGAGCCTGCTTCCTCCTCTCTCTCTGTCTGCCCCTCTGCCTGCTTGTGATCTCTGTCTGTCAAATAAATAAATAAAATCTTAAAAAAAAAAGTACAACACTTGGGAAAGAAATATAGAAATACTTCTCTTAGCCTAAAAGACTGAAATACATTAAAACACACACACACACACACACACAGTTCGTTTTGTAAACCCTCAGTAAGGGAAGTTTGTCTTGTTAATGGTCACGTTTGCTTCTGTTAAAAAACAACTGGTTATGTTTCACTTTAGCCCACATTTTACCTGTGTCCTATGAAAACTGGTGGAATACTCTATCCATCTTTGAGACAGGAAAAGAAACCCCCTCTGAGCCTTTCATTCCCTTGGGAAGCAGCAAGTCCATTGTTATTCAGCTAGCATAAGCTCGGTATTATCATTCTTTAGCACTTACTTTTAACTCATTTCACATTGCAGGTCAAGAAAATGAAATGTTCTATCTCTGCAGGACACAGTGGCAATGTGATTATGGTGGCAATCATGCAGAATGGGAGAGCAGCTCAGAAAAGGAGAGGAGGGTTGGCCTGGGCTGGCGGTGAGCGACCCTTCTTTAGCCTGCTGCAGGGCACCGCCACCAGATTACTGTGACAGCCCCAGGATGAGGGGGTTGATTGGAATGTCCGGGTTTAGGACTGATCCGGGAAGCAACAAAGGCAAACAGGCTGGGATGGAATAAGTATGTCACCCCACTGAGATAATCTCACAGAAGTGTGTGTCACTAATTCCAAGTTCACTCTGGGTTCCCACCATTCCTGCTTTTGTCTGCCTCCAGCCTTTCCAGAAATGGACATCTTTATGACCCCCTTCCACAGGATGCTCTTTTCTCCACTTTTGTTTTTTTGGAAACATGCAGTTGTGAGCTGTCTGTCAGCCTGGGACAGACGATAATTTGTGACAGAATGTGGCTATAACTGATAGCTTGTCTCCCCCAAAACAAATCTATGAATGTAATAGTATAATTTACAAACTGCTTGGCTAAATAGTTGTTTTCATATTTTCCCCTCTGTCTTGTTATTTTCTTGCCAGGTTTCTAATGGTATGAACTTTTTATTCCTTTTTTTTTTTTTTTTTTTTTGGTATAAATTCTAATTCTTTGTGGAAAGGCATTTTTTCCCCTCTTCTGCTGTGCATTCTGTTTAGAGTTTACTGTACAAACGCATGCATTTAATAGGGGGTATTATCTAGGCTTGAACATATTTGTTAAAATGATGAATAAGCTAAACATTTCATAGATGGAGGGGGACATTCTGCTGAAATTGTAGAGCATAATCTTCACAGATGCCCCCTCTACTAACTCCTAGTGACGGCTTTGGGTGATTGTTTTGTTCAACGACCAGGGAAATTTAAAAGAGTGGTATTCCAGTGAACTTGCTTTAAGTAAGGTCACAGATACACGATCTCACGTGAAAACCCTCAAAAGAAAGGGAATGATTTTATCCAATGCTGTATTCGGTAGGTTTCCAACTTAGCAGAAAATAGTGAGTCTTGGCCTAGTGTCTGATGTTAAATTAAATAACAGCACATGCCAGGCCGAGAACATGATGTCCTCAGCCACTGGTTTGAGGTTTGGGCCCAATTTTGACGACTGAACTGGCCGCAGAAATTTTTCCAGAAGATCCAAGGACGCGAGCTCAGAAGGCCACGAAAGCCATCACGGCTGCCTGGGGCTACTGACCACGGCGGCGGCCCCAACACCATGACAGCCTCACCTTGAGAAAACAGGAAGCCTTCCTGACAGGAAAAGTGAACATTAGGCATAGCCCAGGGACAGCCTGGCTGCCCAGATCATCTGTGTAATGGTAACCAGTGCTAGGCTGTCCCTAAATGTCAGAGAAAATGAGCAATATTCTTGATTTATTCTACAAGATTTTATTGAGTACTCCAATGGTGCCATGCACTATTTCAGGAATACAACAGTGAACAAATGGGTCTAACAAAACCTCTGTCCTCATGGAAGTTCTATTCTGGTGGGGAAGGCCAGAGCCAGACGTAAACAAACACTGTTAGCACGTATGAATCAGTGCTGGTCTGCAGAGAAACCCACATATTGGGGCGGGGGGCTTCGAGAGTCGGGCAGGTGCTATGCAGCTTGAAGACAGGGGATTGGAGAAGAAGCAGAGACCTGAAAGAAGGAAGGGAGGGAGCTCCACTGACACTCAGGGAGGAATATTCTAGGCAAAGGGAAGAAAAAGTTAAAAGGTACAAGATGGGATTGTGGAATACTGAGGTGGGCCTGCAGTGGACTGAGCTGGGGAAGTGGTGGGACACAGTGTCAGAGCTGGGGGTGCCTCCATGGTTCACTGGGAAGACTTGGTTTTCTCTCTGCCTGGGAGAGCTATGGGAGGATTCTGAGTGTTGGAGTGGCGTGATCTAGCTTGTGTTTTCGGATCACGCTGGCAGTGGTGGTTAGAATAGACCATAGTGGGTCAATGGTGGAGACAGGAATATCAATGATGAGGCTATTACAATAATCCATGCAAGAGATTAAGGTGAGACTACAGCAGTGGAGGTGGTAAGACAAGGTCAACCTTAGGTAAATCCGGACAGTTGAGGCACCAGCATTTGCTCGTATACGGGAAGTAGAGGGTGCTGGTACAATATCCAGCCTGGAAGGCTGATCCTGAGTAAGATGGAGTTGCCCTTGACTGAAATGTGGAGAAGTGAGAGGAGAATTGTGGGGAGGTAGGTAGGGAAATGAAGAGTTGGGGTTTGGGCCAGTTTTGAGGTATCAGCCATCCAAAGGAGACATCGGGTAGGCAGGTGGAAATAAAGGGGAAAGATTCAGGTAAATCAAGGTCATAAATGTGGGAGTTGTAAGCAAAAAGATGGTATTTAAAGCCATGAGACTGCACAAGGGCCCTTAGGAGGTGAATGGAGGGAGAGTCGTCATAAGGAGGAACCAGTAATGGAGACAAAAAGGAACAGCCAATGGACGAAGGAGAAAAAGCAGCAAGGAGGAGGAGGTCAGTGAGCATACAGACAGAGGAAGAAGCAACAGTGTGCACAAGCCAGAAAAGAATGTAAGGGCCAACGGAAGTGTGTTTGTTTTGAAGATGGGAGAATGTACAGAGAAATTTCGATGAGGCAGCAGAGAAAAGAAGACTGCTGGAGCAGTGTCCTTCCTTGGAGGGGCAGGAAGGGAGGGCGCCAGTGCTCAGGGAGGGGCTGCCTTCAGCCACAGAGACTTCACCCAGAGAAATGGGAGATGCCAAGCACAGCGGCCTGAAGGTAAGCAGATGTGGGGGTTTCGTGGTAGATCAATTAACTGGGTTCTTCTGATTGTTTCAGTTTCCCAGTGACAGAGGAAGCAAGATGGACAGGTATGACTGTACATGAGGCAGGAGGTGAGAGTAACTTGGGGAGAGAGGAGAAGTTCTGAAACAATTGCCGATAACAGTGGGAGCGAGAAAGGGCGAGGTTGTAGATATATGGGATTGAGCGGTAACTAATCTCCAGTCTCAGAGGACACAGAGGCTTCTGAGCAGCAGAAAGAGAAAGGGGATAGGGATGCACTGAGTGGTATAGGGGTGAAGGTCGAGGGGGAGAGAGAGAGCTAGATACCTGGGCTTGTTGGGAAAGGCATAATGCAATGAATCCTGATGTGACTGCAATGAATCCAGATTGTGATGGGGAGATGTGAAGGTTGGGGTAGGGGCTGTGGGTTTATCTAGGAGCACAGAGCTCTAGGGCCCCCTCCTCACTCCTCATAACTAGGATGAAGAAGAGGGAGAGGAGGAGAAAAAGGCAGAGGATGACACTACTCAGAGTTATATCCCAGAGGTGGGGAGGGATGTGAAAAGTAGTCAGGAATTGATGGTGGAAGCATTTCTGGAAGGGATACTTGCTTGGGCAATCCTAATCATGGGCTATTGCTAATACTGGTTTTCATAATCTTCAAAGTCACAACCCCTTACTGAGTACATTTTATGCTCAAAGTGCTGTAACTGTATCTGCAGGGGAATTCGAGATGAGTAAGACTGGAACCTCAGCCTTCAGGGCCCGACACCAGAAGCCACATGAAGTGCATGGGTGAGCTCTAGAACCCACTGTGGGGACAGTAAACAGGGAGATCTGGAAAGGCTCCTCTCCAGAGGGTGGAATATGAATGGGCTTGAAGGAAGGGGAGCATTCCAATAGAAGGATGCCTCATAAGCGAAGACAGAGAGGTAGAGAGCACAAAGACATCTCTGTGATTAGATACTCGTGTAGCTGGGCTGAAGTCCAGGTGAAGGTTGGGGAGTAGAGGAGGAGAGGTATGGGAAACTGAAGCTTTATGGTTTGCTTCCTGGCTTTGCTTACCAGCTAGGACAGCCTGTGTTGAATATAAGAAGGAAGGAGCGGTAGGAGATAATGGAGCTATGCCTCGAGAGGAGTATGTGGTAGTATTACACAGGCTCATGGTGGTGGTGGGGAGGTGAGGCCAGGCATCTGGGGACCATTGGGAAGGCGACTACCTCACCTAGGCTGGGAGTTCAATGTCTGATCTAAAGGGGTGAGTGGAACAGAAAGGTGAGGACAAGGGGCCCACAGAAGGCACCCCACCGGCTGCACGGAGGTGTGCTTGGGTCTCAGATGCCCAGCGCTGGCTGGATGCTGCTGCCATTTATGGACGTACACGGTTAGCCTCCCGCGGGGGAAAACGTGTGCTTGGGTTTAACCTTTGAACTGAAGCCAAGTAACAAAATGTTTCACTCCCACTACATACGAAAGGTTCCAGTGGCAAACCAAACACCAAAATACCACTCTCAGTATTTGGAGGTCAAGGAGAGGAAAAGCACTGGGGACAGCAACCAGGGGAACCATTGACAAGAGAAACTGAGGAGGCCGAGAAACCTTGCAAGATGAGACATGAGGAAAAATAAAAGCAGAAAGTAAAATGGCGGCTGTGGACGTCTGCAGGATGACGGTTTCCTCAAGCGCATTCCCCAGCGCTCCAATTCTGAAAGATATTTTCAAGCGTCAACTGAGGAATCCTCAGCCACTTTGCGCTAGTCTTTCTACGACCATTTGGACACTAAAGCTATTTTAATTAATTTTTATAGGTTCTTTTGTTTTGTTTTGTTTTACCTTTTGCAGAGGTAGATTTCTTTTCTTTTTCTTAAAAATAGCAACACCCTGGTTTTAAGTAGGACCATGAGACAGCTCATTCATGTCTTGTACAGACAATTAGAATTCCTTGCAGTCTGTTTTTATTTTTTTCTGCTGTCCCTTTAACGTTATGCATAATCGTAAAACATCTACAAGATTTTTCATTTAAATTACATATCATTGTTTTTCTTCCTGGGAATGCAAAGTCAATCAACTACTCTGGAATAATCTACACTCACGCTTTATGTATTATTTGTAACCTGATTATGCTTTTGAATTTATAACTCTTCTTTTGTCCCTAATTTCCACTGTAGGGCATGCAGAATGCGTACGGCTTACAAGTAATAATCAGAAATATAATTTCTCATACAAAACTGAGATACTAGATTGTTTGATATATACTGTCTCTAAAAAATTAATCTATTTTTTTATTTTTGTTCTAATTTCATGACAGTTACTGCTTTCATTTATTGATGTGGCCAACACCCTGTGGGGAAGATGATCTATCAAAGCCTTATCACTTACTATCTGGGCACTAAAAGTTTCAAGAGAATTATTAGTGCTATTACTATTCTGATGAAACAGCTTTATTTTTTCCATTTGCATTTCTCAAATCATGGTCAAGTCATAAAATGAGGAAACAACTTGTCAATAAGAAGGTATCAGCTGTGTTCACTTTTCATACAAAGTGAATAATCCATGAAGGGAACACAAGTGGATGTTTTTGGAGGACGCTCCTGTTAAGAGTAAGTTTTGTCTGAAACTAAAATTTAGGGGCATTAAAATAGAAATCTGCTGTCCCTCTAATTTCCTTTCAGAGTCTGTTTTTTGGGTCATGGTCTAGCTAGCTTATGTTTAGCTCTTAAAAATCATTCCTGTGGGGGGCACCTGGGTGGCTCAGTGGGTTAAGACCTCTGCCTTCAGCTCGGGTCATGATCCTAGAACCCTGGGATGGAGCCCCGCATCGGGCTCTCTGCTCAGCGGGGGCCCTGCTTCCTCCTCTCTCTCTGCCTGCCTCTCTGCCTACTTGTGATCTCTGTCTGTCAAATAAATAAATAAAATCTTAAAAAAAAAATCATTCCTGTGGGAGAAAAAATTGTTACAGTTTCCTGCACAAAGAAGTAGCTGTTTGTATGTTTGCCAAAGCCCCTTCTAGCTTTTGTGGCTGCCTAAAATTATTCATTCCCTATTTTATCAAGAAGTGAATATACCTAATAAAGTCTATATGCTTACTAAAAGAATCAGTATTTTTGAGATTCAAACAAAGTACAGAGTCTAGCAAACTGAAAGCAGAAATGTGATATGTTTCATTCACATGGCCAAAAGGTAACCCTCAGAAGTGTAATGAGGTTTCCTGGGGTCAAGGAGGGAGTGGGGTCATGTAATCCCCCCATACTCACTTAGTAAACATACAGCTTTTCCTTAAACAATGGAGTTCTTTAATAAACAAGACTTATATTCATTGTGTCATTCTGTTCAATATTTTCTAGAACAGAGGTTCTCCATTTATAGAGAGTTTAAGGACATTTGGAGAGAACTTATGAAACATAAAGATGACTAGATTTTCCAGGTCAAAGGTCTAAGGTAGGACCCAGGAATGTTTAAGTAACACCCTAAGTGATTCTCTACACAGCATGAAGAAAAAATCCGACTTGAGAACCTCATTGGTCCTAAATATCCGTGAGGAAGGTTTTCACAGACTATGGAAGAATAAGAAAAATATTTAATTGGGTTGTTAATTTTATTATTTATTTGTTTATTTATTTATTTTTAAAGATTTTATTTATTTATTTGACAGAAAGAGATCACAAGTAGGCAGAGAGGCAGGCAGAGAGAGGAGGAAGCAGGCTCCTTGCGGAGCAGAGAGCCCGATGCGGGGCTCGATTCCAGGACTCTGGGATCATGACCCGAGCCGAAAGTAGAGGCTTTAACCCACTGAGCCACCCAGGCACCCCATGGGTTGTTAATTTTAAAATACCTTCTGATATATTAATATCTTACTTTATCAGTTAGCAAATTTCTTTCAGTGTACTGTTTTGAATGATTCTTTTACACGATTAAGAGGCAAAACCTCATGGAATCAAGCCCTAGTTTTATGAGTCTCCACAGTTAGTAGAGATTGGAAGAGATCCCTAATTGCAAAGGAATTTAAGGAATGCCACCTGAGTGCCCAGGTGCTACTACTATATTCCATAGGAAGGAAGAAGGCTGACCTTTTGGAAGTCCTACTTTATGTGCTAGTTATCTTATATAACTTTACCATTTCACCATGAGGAGTAATCAACACCATTTTACAAATGAAGAAACTAAGGCAGCAGAAGCAATCAGGATAAGTAGCTTGTTCTGACAGTGAGAAGCGAAGTGAAGGAGCTACATGCTGGGTCCAGGCGTGTCTGTGAAGCTCACTCCTGTTTCACTGCATTGGAACCTTCCCGAATGACACAGCAAACTTGGGGGACTACTGCTAACTCTCTGAATGACAAGACTCAAGTTAAAAATCATCTTGGTCAGGTGTAAAGAGAAGAGCCTAAGAGAAGAAGGAAAACAAGCAAACAACAGTAGTACAGAACAATGCAATAGAGAAAATTAAAATCCTGAAAGAATAGGATAAATATATGAGGACATAGGACTTCCCAGGCCTACGTGCAGAAAAGAAAAGCCTGGTAATACAGCCCATGTTACTTAGTATTGAACCAGAGGAATGACTTGCAGAGCACAATATGCTGGTCAAGGTAGAGACATGGAAAGGAATCAAAGGAAAGAAACACAAATGACCAACAGGGGAGAAAAGAAGGACGATGTAAAAAGAGACAAGGGATTCAGATCATTTATCTAACCAAGGAGCAGACCAGCAGGTACCCTGATATAGTCTTCCACAGGAGGTTTTCAGAAGTAAGGAGTATTTCTTATCCACATTTGGCTTCTAGTGATTAACACAATGGTTTTAACACAGAGGTCACTTGGTAAGTCTTTACTGAATGAATCTCTTAAAACACATAGGAGGGATTTATAAAGAGAATCATGACCATATGTGATCTGTATCGGTATGAGGAACATTTTTGAACAAGAACGGGAGCTCAAGTTTCTACAGAGAAAAGTTCTATCTTTTCCTCTCTGTATTCTTAGTACCTAGAATGTAGCATGTACTCAACAAAAGTTAGAGCAAGTGAGTGAGTTTTGGTTGTATATACAAGGTGTTTTGACTCTCAGCACATGAGAATGAAATATATTACAAAGGAGATTTACTCAATCTATCCTTGGGTTGAAGAAGAGTTACTTGACATTAGACAGGTCAGTTCTCACCCCCCTACCCAATCTCTGAAAGGTAAAAAAATGCAATATTTTCTTCATCTCTTCTCCATTCCCGTTGCCATGAACCTGGCTTATTTTCCTTCTGGACTTTTGCACTTGACTCCCATGTAGACATCCCATCCACTCTCTTTCACATACTGCAGCCATATTGGTCTTTCTAAAGAATTACTCTGATTGGGTCACTCTTTCATTTAAAAACACAACAAAAAACCCAAGATTTTCCTAACACTTCTTTCAAAAGGACTTTCATGAGCTGGCTCCAACCCCTTCCCCTATCTGTATGTCCTTTTTAAAAATACTTTCCTTCATCTATGTTCCAACCCAATGGACATGTTCAGTTTTCTCTATACATCCAATATATCCCTTCTCAGGACTCCTGCCACTCCTTCTCCATTCTCCTACTCACTTTTCATTGGTTCTAATCATGCCCATCTCTCAAAGGTCACCTAGCCCAAATATTGCTCTTGATTGCTTTGTAGGAAGTATTTTCTATCCCGCTGAATGACCAGAGAACCTTGCTTAACCCCTCTTGCATAGAACTTACTTTCAACTTTCAGTTCAGTCATTTTAGTAAATTCTTTGTATCACATGCTAACATGAGTTCCTTGGGACAAAGCTGTTTTGACTTTTTTGGTGCTCCTATGACCTAGCCTAGTATCTTATTATTTATCCACAGTACATATGAGAATAGCTTTACTGCATCAAAGATCTCTCACGATTAATCACATTCTGAATTGTACTCTTTTCATAACTTGTCTATTCTTCTCCCATTTATGTTGAAGTTTTTGGAGAGCACAAAGGATATAAAAGGAAAGAAATAAGAGAAACAAGGGGAAGTGGAAGTAAGTAAAGACAACAGGCCCAGTGTTGTGGTCTTTCCTACACTGCTCCCCAGGAGGGGAGCTACGATGGAAACAGGCACCTGCTGCTACTATCAGATGACCTTCCATGGGCATCCAGAAAATATCCCAAGACTGAAGGAACATGTCTGAACACCAGTTCCACCGAGCACACCAAGAGACAGCCAGTACACAGAAGAAGTGTTTTCTCAGTATGCTGATGATAGATCAAAGTTCTTACCAGTAAATTCACTGGCCAAACTTTCATCAATGATGAAATGAGATTAATAGAAAGAAAGAGCATGAAAATAAATATTAGTGGCAAAATGTTATATTTTTAGCACCAAAGAAGTGAAATATATATCCATCAATGACAAGGAAGTTAACTGGGTACATATCAGAGAGACAGGAAATGAGTATCTGTCAAGAATAAAGTGTTATGAACTCAATACTTGCAATGATTAAGTAGCTATTGACCATTTTTCACCATCATATATGAAATTTGTTTTAGAAGTCTTTAGCCAAAATTTCTGCTGGAGAACAATGACAATGGTCTGGGCTTTTTAGAAAGAAAAAAAAAAGGGGGAGAGAGACAGAGAAGGAAACTTGTAATAAGATAATGTCAATATGTTTCAAACCATTGAGAATAACTTGATTTAATAAAATGGTTATATGATTTCTATGACCCTACTTTAGAAGTATTTTTTAACTTCCTTATTACTCATAGAAGAAACAAGGTAGAAATCTGAAAATTCTCTCTATTAAGCCCCTACACTGGCTGAAAGACACAGGTAGCCCACTCTTGATGAGGTCTCCGCATGCGTGTCTGTGCATGCATACATGTACATAAATATGCACCAGTATCTATGGAAATTATTCAAAGATATATAAGGAGAACCCATCAAATTGGTAATATTAAAGATAGCTTTGTTTCCCATCATGTTTACTCTGAAGTCATATATAATCTTGATATAATAAGTAAAATTAAACCATTGCAAAGACCAATAAAATCCCAGGCAAAAGCTGATATGCTGGTATGATCTCTGACCAAGAGCTCTAATTGAGTAAACCGTTATAATTAATAATAAACCATAATTAATAATTGCATCATTAGCAATACCAATAAGTAAATTAAACTGAACATCAATTACATTGCTAAATTGATGTATTGCTTGAATATTTACTAGAGTAGATGGAAAACTCATCAGAGATACGGATAGATGTGCTGAACAGATGCCATTTATTAACTCCAGGTCAGGTGCCAGGCTTACTTGCAAAGATTGTGTCTGAGATAGTTATTTACTCTCCTAAATGAAAACAGCATGTGAAAGAAAGCTTCAGAACCATTCTGTATTTTTCCAACTTCATATTCAATGTCTAAAAACGTTATTCAATGCGATAATCTATAAGCTTTCTTAATGGAGTTCTATTAAAGTGAGTCATCTAGTGCCCCCTGGAGAACGGATCAAAGAGAGGTGTCCACATTTAAACCAAGGACAGTGAGGAACAAAGGAACCCCAAATGGCCAGGGCAATAAAGGGAACCTGGCATTTATTCCGTGGTGCAGGGCTACAGGGAAGAGCAGAGTAGGTTATACATTGCTTTGGGCTATTACTGCTTCAAATAAAGTAGTTGTCTTTGAAAATGCAGTAACTTTTTCATCATTATCATCATCACCATCATTGCCAGGAGCAAGATAATAGCCTGGGCCGTGCTGATGCAGTTTATATCCCAAAGACAGGCAAATGGAAAATATCGTCTGTGGGGGACTCATCACAGGTCTTGACATGTGATAGAATAATAACGTTCCTCTCACGCTCTGGTGCTCCTGGAGACCACAGCGTGCACATGGTGTTCATGTAAATAACACCCTCCATAGTATCAAGAAATCCATTCATTTCCCAGAAAGTTCAATTTGGAGCCTCTCATAGGGGCTGCAGCTCTCAAATTTGGGAGTGGCAGTGGCCCAGATTAATTACCTAGTTCTCTTGAAAGACCCGAGGGGGCTGGGGGCCGTAAAACAATCTTCTATTGGAATAACAACAGCAGAGCAAAAAGGAAGTTACCAGCAACTGCCAATTCCTCCTCTTTACCCTGAGCCAGCTTGTGCAGGTCCTTTGTATCAGTCATTGTATTCATTCTCCCAAGGCCTACCATGAGGCTAAGAAAAGTAATCTCTCTGTTTTGGAGATAGGGAAGCTGAGATTTAGAGTTTAAGAGATTTGCCCCCCAAAGCCTAGACCTTGGACTCACTACCTTTTATCTAAAGTAAATGCAACAAACAAACAAACAAAAACTAAAGTGAATGTTTCCTAAATTATATGCACGGGGATCCGGAGTTCTCATGAACCACCCTACTAAAATCTGGTGCAGAGATTCATTAGGCCCAGATTCCTGTCAGATATGTTTAAAAACTGCCCTGGGAAACCACGTGGTTTTGAAAATGTCCTCAAGTCTAAATCTGAGGGCCCTCAACTCACTGTTACTCCTGAGCTGGTCAAAGGGACCATGATTCTTACACTTTCCCATTGCTTGTACCCATAGGGCAGATGAGAGGATGAACACCTGGGGTTTATCCTAAGTGACCTACCACTGGCAGGAAATTTCTTCTTTTCAAATAAAGCATGCAGATGTTGCATTTTACTCAAAGATATATTATTTTTTAATAAAAATACTGTTTTGAATGATTTATCAGCAAGAAAGTGATAGCCCCTTGGTCCTGTACCTCCATGAAATCATGGATTCCCATTTGACAAGCATTTGAGATGGGAAAGTGGCAAGAAAAACACTACAGTTCCACCAAGGAGAGCAACCTCTTTTCCCCTGGCCCCTAGCACAGCCTTCCCACAGTGAGAACCATGACCAGACATAAAACCAAATAAAATAACTGATCCTAGACTACATCCTGTAGTGGAGGAGGGAAATGTCACAAAAAGCATTTAAGTTTGGCAAACTGGAATAAGAAAGTAAAGTACTGAGTTAAAGTAAATCCATTAAGTTGATAACTCTAGTATGATTATATAATAGAATATATCCCTATCCTTAGCAAGTATGCACTCAAATATTTAGGGGTGAAGGGTCATGACATGGGTAAGTTGTTCTCGAATCCTTCAGAAAAAAACCATATGTGTGTGGGCACACACGTGTGGGGAGAGAGCAAATGACAGAACAAATAGGGTAAAACGTTTCCAACAGATGAATGTGATAAAGGATATACCAGTATTCTCTGTGATACTTTTATTTTTGCAACTTAAAGTTTGACATTATTTACAAATAAAAAGTAAATGTGTTTTCTGTTCAGAAAAAAAGTAAAAGAAAAGAAAAATAATGTATGGTGGCCAAGCTAGAAATGCCACGGTTTGAGAACGAATCAGATATTACCCAAGATCCTCTCACCTTGGCAACTGTGACGGTTCTAAAAGTTTTGTGTGTGTGTGTGTGTGTGTGTGTGTGTGTGTGTTGGGGTGTGTGGTTGGGAAATTTTAACCTGCTAGAATTTTAGAAGCCCTTCTTTTTAAAGACTTTAGGCCTTCCTCTTAGCCCACCGGAGTCACTGATGAACACGCCTTGGCATTGACTGATATTGTCAAGATGGCACATGAAATCTGTCCTTGTTGAAAGGACTGTGCTTCTTCTCCTTTCACTTGCCCATCCTGATTGTCCCCTGATTCTTTTACAAAGTCAGCAAAGCATTTAAAATAAGAATTCTTTCTTTGAAAGGGACATTTATTCATTCTAGATCTAACCTCAATGTTTTCTCAATCTGCTACCTCTTCTGTATCATGCTGTGTCAAGATCATGAAGGAATTTCTGACTCCTTTCTATCCTGAGTACATATATTGGATCACATCCACAGATGTTGTAAAAAACCCCTTTCACAAATAAGAAGTATTTTACAATATTCTAAAGGTACTTATTTATAAAAGAGACTAGTTCAAAGCCAACCAAAAAGTTAATTGCATGACAGCAGAACATGGCCTTTGCCTACAAATTCTGAATGAATTTCATAGATGCCTTATACCTAAAACTGTCAGAATTAATCTTGATGTCTTATATTCTAAATTGTAGTGACATCTGTCTAAAGCAAAGGATGAAAATCAAAATATAAGGATTGGTATCTATCAACAAGTAGATGCTGTTGAACATCTACTATGTGCTGGACACTAGGTTGAAGAGAAAGACCTAGAGAAATAGATAGTGTCACTCAATTTTGATAAATATTTTTAAAATATCCAGGACTTTTCCATGTTTACTCATATCAAGGATGAATTAATTTAATTTTACTATAAAATTTAAACATCTTTCCTTAGAAAAAAGGCAAGGATAATTCAACTCATCAATATGAAATCTTTCATGCAAAAATCTTGAACTATTTTTCAAACTGTATGCACTTTCTTTTTCACAATGTATTGAATCTCTTACCAAAGGCTTGGTTTATTTTGAGCTCAAAACTTTATTGCAGCATCTGTGTTGGACCTGTATAATGCCCTAGATTCATATTGAAATTAAAAGGTAAATTTCCTAAAATATAAAATTTCAATTTGCACTTTTCAAGACAGAATGCTCTATGCCATAAGCAAATAAAAGACAGTTAAATACATTATTATATTTTTCTTTATCACCCTGCTGATAGAAGGGAAAACACAAAAGGATATTGAAAAATGAAGTTGTTCTCTTATATTGAAAATGGTTACACAGAAATTCTTAAGTTTATGTAGCAAAAATGGAAAACAATACTATTTTGGTGCAATATTCATCTTTTAAAATATATTATTTCTGAAACTAAATGCTTGACACTTGACTCAGTATTTCCTTCCCCAAAATGACAAGGGAAAAGCAACAGAATCTCCCATGGCAGTCCTGTATCCCCTCACCATTTTCTTGTAACTGTACTGTTTTATAGATGAAACTGCCATAGCAAAATGACAAATATAACACATAAAAGAACAAAAAGGGGTAATAAATCACCAGTGACACTACAGCCCATTAAAATGCATTCAGCTGGTGTTGCAGAAAGAATAAAAATTTCCTTTCACTTTACATTCTTTGCGGCTGAAAAGGAAATTTTTAGAATCCTCAAGCAACCCTTATAAAAGATGCTGAAATTCCAGCCAAATTCTCCCCTCACTAACTTTCCATATTGGCCTCCATGGCCAAAGTATATATAGCACTGATGTGTAGTATATACATTCCCCCCTTCACTGTTTGAAAAGAGAGTGCCTAAGATAAGGCGGCAGGAACTGCTCGTCATCCATATTGATATGATAATGTACCTGAAAAATGAGGATACCTGATTAATTGGAAAATGGTAGCTTTAATTCAGCCACTGTTTCCAATAAATGGATTATCAGCTTAAATGAAGAGTTTGGCTATTTTTATTTATAAGGAAGCCTAAAGGAGGCATTATCTTCCCTTTATTTTTACCTAAAACTCTGTCTAAAGATTAAATCAAAGCTCCTGACACCGAGACAGACTCTACCATACAGGTACTATTTTTTGGAGCACAGCTGAATATATGTCAACTTATTTCATTAAACATTTACCACTATTACAAATAGTTCAAGATACTAGTAAATTTTTTTTTTGTGGGATATTTAGTCAACTGTTTATGTTGGTTTGTTTGTTTGTTTGTTTATGTTGGTTTTAACAAAGATCCTTGGTGCTAGTTCCCTGAGAGGGACATTGCACGTTTTTGAATTCTCTGCATCTCTTAACACAGAGCTAATTACACATCAAGCTTCCCAAGGGGACGAGAAGCTCTTCACATAAGGGATGAATGAGTGACACTTCTCTCCTACAGTATGGACAGTGGACATGTTGGGAGCTGGGCAGAGCCTATCTCCCTAAAGCTAACTATTTCAGGGATGGCAAAGTTATATAACTTAGTTCTATCAGACTGGAACTGCATGTCCCACTTGCTAACAAAGGCTAATCATGAGATGGCTACGTGACACTTGGTCCAACCCTTGCCTCCCCGAGTCCCACTCCTCCTGATGGCAGCCATAGCTGGGGGCTCCTCTGTGGTACAGATATTATTTTTCTTAAAAAAAACTGGAGTGTGGAAATTGGTTCATGCCTTTAAGGGAATTTTAACTTTTACACATGAATTCATTCCACCAGAAATTTATAGCTGGTCTCTGAGTGTCTTTCAAGTGCCAAGCACTGAGTGGCGGGTTGTAGGAAGTATCAAGATAAAAGAAATAAGCCCCTGTAGTAGTAGATAAAAATATTTCTACATATATTTCATAGTTGACAAAATTAACAGTCTCCAACACAACAGTTTATGAGTCTAATGACTGAACTCTTAAAAGGGCAAAATAAAAGTGTCTGCAGTGAACAGTGGTGAGATTTTATCTGAGTGACCATATATTCAAATAATATTGATGAGTTTTATTATCCTTCATGTTCTTTGTCAATTTTGATTCATATGAATTCCCTGGTAAATAGCTCTCAAAATAAATGCAGTGGGTAACTCACGCAAGAGGTTGAATGAAACCATTCCATCTCAAAGGTACTTAGAGCGTTCCTTCGATATGTTTGAACTTGTCACTTAAATTCCCTACCATGTGCTCTTCCATGCTGATTGCAGATTATCAAGACCCCAGGGTCGGAGCTGAGGCTCTATCTGTTTGCTGGCATTTAGCTCTTCTGTTCATACCCGTTCCCTCTGTCCTTTTTTCTCTAGGCTGCTGGACAATCTTCCATTTCTTAGAGTTTTCTTCCCATCTTTAGCCTATTTCATCTGCTCTCCAATGTTTCTAGTGTGGCTGAAGTATACAGTGCAAACTTGAACCTGTCCACCTCTGAAAATACCTCAATGGCTGCCCATTGCTTGTAGGATCAACATGAAAGTCCTTCATGTAACCTCTGAGGTCCCAGTTGGCATCTGTCTGTCTGTACAAGTTGACCACTCATCACACATCCTTTTTGCAGGATGTTCTCTGCTCTCCAGCCATGAGGGCCTTTTTTTTTTTTTTTTTTTGCAATATTTCATTCTTTGTCATGCTACTTTCCACCACTGGACCTTTGCACTTGCTGTTCCTGCCACTGACTAAGCTCAAATTCAGGAAACAATCACACCATCTTCAAGCTGTATCCAGTCCTCTGAGCTACTCAGTATGGAAAAAATACGATTTTAGTTACCACTTTATTTACAAATAGAGAACCCTGGGTGGATAGAAGGGCAAATGCTGCCTATCTGCACTTAGGCCTGTCCCAGCTTATTGTTCCTAAAGAGTACCAAAGATCCATTGGCTGGGTCTGACAGGTGGAGGCAGAGAAGTGGTCAGATGCAGTCTAGGAAGTGGGAGGAAACAGACAATTTTGGTGTGAGTGGGTAGGCCACTCTCTAAAACAATTAAATTAAAATTAAATCTTTCTTGATAAAATAAATGGCTGATTAAAGTTGTGCTTTTTAAAAATAGGTTGAAAACTATGGGTCTGTTTTATTTGCAGTGCAAAGGTCTACTGAATCAAATATATACATATATATACACACACACACATATATATTTATATTTATATATTTTTTAAAGAAGAGATGAATTTTGTGACTAACATAAAATCACTCCAAAGTAGGCAGAATAAAAAGATTCAAAAGTCTCTCATTCTCATCAAAATTTATTCAAACTTTACTAACAATATGGTGAAAGCTATAAAATACCTGGGACTAAATTTAACAAGGAAGGTCATCAACTGTTCAGTCATTTGGTAAATAATGTGGAACACCTGCTAGGTGCCCATGCGCTACACTGGGAATAAGACAGAGAGACAGAGCCCTGCCTCCCCCTCCTTCTGGGAGGAGACAGTCATTGGCAACTGCACAAAGAAGCAGAGTAATGGGCAGGACAATGGCCGGGGGCTAACAAGGCACTGTGTTTCAGGATGATGGTCTAGGGAGGCTTCTCTGAGGGAAGAACCTCCACACTGAATTCTGAACTTTGAGAAGGAGTTAGAAATATGAAGATTAGGGTTAGAGTTTCAGTCTGAGGGAAGAGGAAGTGCAAACTGCTGGTGTGGGATCCAGCTTGCTATTTTGATGAGATAGGAGATCAGCACTGAGTGTGGGAAGTGTTAGAAGGCAAGGGCCAGGTGTGAGAGGAGCCAGACCATGCACCCCCGTGCTCTGCTACGACGTTTGGAATTTATGCAAGTGCAGTAGGAAGCTATTCAAGGGCATTAAGAAGAGGAGTAATGGAATGAGACTTCAATTTCCAAAAGTCAGTCCAGCTACCATGTGGCAAATGAGTCAACAGGGATCCATGAGAGTATTTAAAATGTGTGGGTGGTGGTCCAGACTGGTGTGGTGGCCACTAGAAGGTGAGATGCCATTGAACCTAGAATATATTTTTAGAGGGAGAATTGACAAGACCAGCTAATGCAGAAAACTCCAAATTTGTATTACAAGTCTTATAATAAGATTTGAATTGATGGAGAGATTTGCCATATGTCTACAGTCAGGATAATATATAGATTTGTTAAGATCCCAATGAGAACCTCAGTGGCATTTTTTGAACCTGACTGCCTGGTGTGAACTTGACCACCTTCTCAGTGCCTACGATATATCACAAAATAGCAGATGAAGATTCCTGTCCTCAAGGGCTTGTATTTTATGAGGGGGGAAGACAGGAGGAAACAGAAATAAGCACATAATGTGAGGAGGGTTATAAAAAGGAAGAAAGTAGCAGCCTAAGGGGACAAATTGTGAGGAGAGGATGGGGAGAGAACTCCTGGTAGGCTGCAGTAGGAAGAAGGGTGAGTATTCATGGCCGACCTTGTTGAGAAGGTGGATTTGAGCAAGGAGTACGAGAGGTAGGAGGGTTAGTCAAGTTGATATCTGGGGGTGAATATTCCTAAGCAAGAGAAAAGTGGGAGCAAAGGTGGAAGGAGGGAGCATGGCAGATATGGCCAAAGAGAAAACAGGGAGGTCAGGGCACCGGATGTGGAATGAGGTAGGGGGAGGAAGGGAGAGAGTTAATCAGTGCAGTGGGGCAGACATCTAAGGCTGTAGGCCATCATAAGGACTGATAAAGTAAACAAGAAGGCATCAGTGGGGAGGGATTTTTGACAAAGAGTATGGGGAGAATTCTAGTTTTATCAGGTAATAAAATATCATAAAGGCCATTATAATAAAAAATTATGATAAATATGTAGGAAGACCCAAAGAGGACCATGAAAAAATCTATACATGTATCTTTTTTTTAAAAAAGATTTTATTTATTTATTTGACAGACAGATCACAAGTAGGCAGAGAGGCAGGCAGAGAGAGAAGAAGGGAAGCAAGCTCCCTGCTGAGCAGAGAGCCCCATGCGGGGCTCGATCCCAGGACCCTGAGATCATGACCTGAGCTGAAGGCAGAGGCTTTAACCCACTGAGCCACTTGGGTGCCCCTCTATACATGTATCTTAACACGTGACAATATGGCGTTTCAATTCTGTAAGAAAATTACTGTTTATTTAATAATGAGAGCCAGTCTAACTGCTGTCTCTCTGGAAAAAACTAGACCTCTCCCTTGGCAATACACCACACCATATCAGTGGTCATTTCCAGATGGATTCAAGAGCTAAAATTCAGGGGACTGGCTGAATAATCAGAGAGATGTGAACACCTTCTCAGGCAAAACAATAACCTTGGAGAAATAAAGGAACATGGGAACATATTGATTATTTGAAAATGCAAACTTCTTAAAGCCAAAAGACACTGTGGAGTCAAAACAAGAGTGACTGACAGGAATAAGTATGAAGGAACGGAGAAGAAGAAATGCAAATGGCCAACGACCATAGGCCAGGATGCCTGGCTTCGGGAAAGGTCAGGAGAATCCCATCTTCACGCACCCTACTGGAAGCATGAGGTGGTAAGCATCAGAGCGTGTGGAGCTGTGGGAAGGGGTGCTTAGCAGGTAGTTGGGGATGAATTGCTACAATGTGGAAGGAAAGGAATAAGGCCAGTTATACATAAAAAATGAACTTGGCCTTTGACACCAATTTGGGAATCACTGAGAAATAATGTTATAATGGGAAGAACACATACAGAAGGTTATTTATTCCAGTTTATGGTGGTGATTATTGTTGTTAGCAGGAAAAAAAATGGTGAAAATCTGAATGTCCCTGAACAAGGGGCTGAGCGAAAAGATCATCACATGGCCCTACAGAAGAACAATCTTCAACTTGGTAAACAAATGTCTTAAGATTGATATGTATTGGTTTGAAGGAGAATTCATCGGCTATTAAATGTAAAATGCAAGTGGCAGAGCTAAGTATATAAGTGATAGTCTGGATATATTTTTATATCTATATATTTTTGAAGATTTTATTTATTTATTTTTCAGAAAGAGAGAGAGAGAGCACAAGCAGGGAGAGTGGAAGAAGGAGAAGCAGGCTCCCTGCTGAGCAGGAAGCCTGATGCGGGACTCAATCCCAGGACCCCAGATCATGACCTGAGCTGAAGGCAGTTGCTTAACCGACTGAGCTACCCAGGCGCTCCTATATTATACATATATATTTTATAAATATATATATATATATTTTTTTTTTAAGATTTTATTTATTTATTTGACAGATAGAGATCACAAGTAGGCAGAGAGGCAGGCAAAGAGAGAGAGGAGGAAACAGGCTCCCCACGGAGCAGAGAGTCTGATGTGGGGCTCGATCCCAGGACCCTAGGATCATGACCTGAGCTGAAGGCAGACGCTTTAACTCACTGAGCCACCCAGGCACTCCTATATTTATATATTTTTATGTAGAGAGAAAGACCTCTATTATAGGGGCTGGGGATGAGGTCAGTACAGACATAGGATACAATTGTTCAGTATATCTGAGTTTTTATAAGCTGTGTTCACTGGCATATCCTAAGAGCTTAGCACAGTGTCTACCATATGTAGCAGACACTCAGGAAACATGTGCTTGATGAATCAATGAAGGAATAAAACACTAATAGGTCACATTTATTGAGGGTTTGCTAAGTATTTCATTTGTTCCATTTAATCCTCACAACTTTACTGTGAGTAAAACTGAAACTCCCATTTCACTGATGAGCAAACTGAGCCACAGAGATTTGAAGTAACTTGCCCAAGGTCACTCTGCTGGTAGGCGACATAGCTGAGATTTGAACCTGACTGATTTAGTACTCAAGCCCATGTTCCCACCCACCATGCTACCCATAACTGTTCTAACGTGAGCTGGTGCCCAGCACAGAGGCCTGTGTGAGAGGAATCCCATGGAAACCCACAAAGCACTGTTTGAGAACGACTGGACTAGACAATGTATAGGGTTTCCACTGCGGATGGTCTCTGGCAACTGACTAACGAGCATCTATGGAACAAAGGATTTGAGGTCCTTACCTTTCCCCATGTACCTCCCCCTGCAGTCACCACCAAATTTAGATCCTAATTTGGGCTTCCTGCCTAGTGCCAGCCCTTGCCTAGGGCTCAAAATCCATGAGCTGAGACAAATAGGATCTAGCACTCTCCTTCATTCTTTGTAAAGATGGCAGGAGAAACACGTGTTCTGGAAAGATGGTGTTAGGGCTTCAGGGTATACTTATATTTGATCTTTGCTACAGATCCCACTTATCAGTGAGAGTCTGAGAAATCTCCTTGGGCTGTTGCTGGTGAACCTCAATTATGGTTTTTGTTCCTAAGGAAAAGGTGACTTCTGTGACCCGACAGCTAGGACCCGCAGGGCTGTGAGGAAGGCCGAACGTGCCATGGCTGGCAAAGGGCAGCCCGCCTAGGACAGAGGGCACAGTAATGGAAGGGGAAGCCTGAACTGGCTGTCTCGGGCTCAGGGCTGAGGGAAGAGCTGGGTGGGAACAGAGGGCAGTGTTGTATAACTGTGTATGCAGGGGACACTCCCTGATCAGCGGGAGATATCAAGGTGAGGGGAAAAGCACCTCGAGTAGAACTAATCTGTCTGTTCTGCCATTTATCAAGCAACACTTGGAAGTATGAAGATAGGAGCCAGGCAAGCAGGTGATGCGATTTCTCAGGCTGGGAACCAGGATGATAGGTGGTGAAGGCAAGGGGGCAAGGGGCCCAGAGCATCCAGGTGTCAATAAAAACCCACCTGAAAGGGCTGTGCGGGGCGTCCGGGCCCAGTGGGAAGTAAGTGAAGCCTGAGGGCACGGAGGGCTAAAAGGGAGAAGTTCAAGCAGATGCTGAGGTTAGAAGAGCCCAGGGCTCAAGTCACAAGGCCTGGAATCTGATTTCTCTCCCTGACTTGACTGCATTTCAGTCCTTTGGGGCCCGTGGAGGTGTTTAATCCCTTTGAGTTTCCTTTTCTCAACTGAGAAGAGTGACCGTGTTCTCTCAGTGAAATAAGGCCAATGGAAGTCTCAGCACAGAGTCCAGAACACAGAGTCCAGAACACAGAGGGTCCTCGTACACTCAGAGGCTTGACTTCTTCAGTGGGATAGAATTCAGGGACTTCCATGTTTTAGACTTTACATTAAAAAGGAAAAAACTCCATTGAGGTGCCGGGGTGACTTAGTCAGTTACATGTCCGACTTGTGATTTCGGGTCAGGTCATGATCTCAGGGTCATAGGACCAAGCCCTGTGTCAGGCTTGCCTCCGAGAGGAGTCTGCTTGAGATTCTCTCCTTCTCCCTCTGCCCCTACCCCCATGTGTACATGCTCCTAAATAAATAAATAAATAAATAAAATAAAACTCTATTTGTTTTAAGAGCTACATTAAGGAGAAAAAGAAATTCTTTGGAATTTATCTCATGATCACTTTGCCTACACATTGGCAAAATTCTCTCTGTGACCGAACTCCAGTCGGCTCCTCTGAACTCTACCTCCCCTAGTCCTCAACCTGGGCCTGTAAAGACTTGAACACTGATGGTTTCTAACCATTCGAGTCTGTATCCTTAGATGATCTGATACCCCTTAAAATGCCTGCCTGAGAAAACTCAAGGCTGCCCAAAGAATTGAGGGTTTGTTCCAGTGACACCTGAAGACAAGGCCTGTTTCCTAGCTCCTAGGGGAGGGCAGCAACCCAACTTGGATAAATGCCAGTTAGCAAACCAGGTGGGGATCTCGAGTACCAAGAAACCCTTCCTGATGGCTGTAATTTTTCAATGCCCTGACTCTACTGAGCCCTTGTTTGCATCCTCCCTACCCCCTCGTTCTCCTTTTAAAACACCAGTCCCATCTGCACAAATCAAAATGGAGCCCACCTCTATCCCCTACAGTCTCTAGTTACTGAATAAAATCTGTTTTTACAGCTTTAGTGTCCAGCTGTGTTCACCTTTGACAATACAGACATATGCTAAATGTATATTTTTCAAAACTTGAAACTGTGTGGGAATAATTGTTGGCTAGTTCTCTCTCTCTTTTTTTTTCCTCCAGTACTAATTATATCTAGCAAGTAATTCTACATGCTCTGCTATATCTGATCTGTACTTCAGTCCCAGAAGTCATTTTTATTTATAAATATTCTAAGATACAGATCTTATCATATTAGATGTATGGGTGAACCAAAACGGATGATAAAAAATTTGTTTAAGGAAAACATTCTCTACAGCATTTCAGAGTTGGCTGGGTTATTAAATCATAAATAGAAATATCTTAGTATAAAATAAACAGCCTTCAGATATTTATAAAATTAACTAAAAGATCTTGAAGAGAAATTTCTAGCGTGTACAGCTTTTAATTTTCTTCCTAAAGCAGTACTATATTGCAGACAATTAATCACATAATAAAGGGAACAAAGTGGAAACCAGAAGTATTTCCAGTTTCTAGAACTTTCTCTGTGTGCACTCTTTAGAGTGGTTTTGAGGTAGGTAGTACCTTTATTCCAGTTACATATTCTGTTTCCTTTTATAATTGCCTAAATCCAGTGGTTGAGTAAAGCACAGTTTTTTAAAGCTGTAGGTTACAACCCGAGTGGGAAATGAAATCAGCTTAGTAGGTGGTGACTAGAATTTGTTAAAAAACACAGAATAAGATGGAACAGAATAGAACACATCAGAGTGCATCTTACTCAGTGAGTAGCCTTAGCAGTATGGTTTCTAAGGTCTTTGCTTCAGTTAAATTAATGTGTCGGTATATGTGTGTATGTTGCATAATGATGTATTCTCACTGTTGATTGAGGACAACAAATTTAAATACACATTCCCCAGTGCAGTGACAGGCCTGCTCATCCAACGCACTAGCGATCTGTGGTCTGATATGCCTTTGCTCAATGAATCAGATCAGTTAAATCTAGGAGAATTCTGCTGTGTCTGGCACAGTCCTGGTGCCGACATCAGGTCATCAGGGCGCTTGTGTTCTTTGTCAGGCAAGCGAGTGAGGGCCCACCCATGCCAGGGAAAACTCAAGCCGCACGTGTCATGTTCTGGGACGAAGGAACTATGTTGCAGAGAACTATCTCCTTAAAGCTTCCTAGTATAAGTACAGCCTTGAGCAGCCCTTGTAGAGTATGATGTCAGCACAGATACAACAGAATGAACAAAAACACCGCGGAGGGCACTTCAGAACATATCTATCCCTCATGCGTCTCCTGTTGGCTTCTGGAAGGGATGATATTGATCGAATAAACAAAACCACAACTGTTAAATGGGTCACAGATGTGCAGGGTTCACAACTGTCCCAGAGACCATTTCCTAAGCTGCTCCGCATGACGAGAAAGGTTTGGAAATCCATGTCCTTTTCGCCCATTAGTTACAAAACTGTTGTCTTTTCCTAACTCCTAAATGACGAGCATGACGGTAAGTTTTCACCCGTAAGAGCATGTGTCTACATGGGTTTTGATGTGACTAATGCAAAATGCCTGATGCCAAGAGCCTGGGTAACCATCCAGAGTAAAGCTCTTTATAAAAGTCAGTAGATCTATACCTGGCACACAGAAGGTGCTCAATAAATGTCAGATCGGTGATTGAACACATTAAGCCTCAAGCTTGCAGTATGACTCATGAATAAATCTATTAAAAAAGACAGTGTTACCGCTATCAAAGTTGATGGCTGATGCAAATGGAAAAGGCAAAAGAAATGTTACTTGATTTTGATTTTATCTGGGTTAGATTAACCATCATTAAGACCAGCGGTAAATACTGAAAAACAGATCAGGAGTAGGTTTTTTTTACTGGTTTTTGAGGCTTATTCTAACACTCCATCATTTTAATCTCTAATAAACCAAAATAAATGATGGAGATCTCCTGCAGCCTTTAAATGAATGGCAGCCATACAGTACAGCAATATATGTGTCCTTCACAGACTAGTTCCCAAGTAACAAGATACGCTGGATCGGAAAGCATTGGGAAGGAGGCTGATTTATGAGGTATCTTCTTAATTATGCAAGTTTTAGAGAGAAATCTATGTTCAGAAGTCTCACTTACTTTATGTCTAGTAAACAGCATGCTTAATATGGAAGTAGTAGATACAGGCAAAGCTTGAGAATGGCACAGCATTTATTAAAGGATAGTGGGGCCAACCCATTTTTAATGGTTTGCTGATAACAATGGTGTCAGTTGGGGGTCAGACTTGCTCAAGGACCTCAGGTTACCTCCACGATGGACCCCTACCCTGACCACGGGCCATGTGCAGTCCTTATGTAGGAAGGTTTTAGAGTGGAAAGCTTATGTTAAGAGAGACACTACCCCTTAAGCACTTCTACTGTTTGGGAAGAGCACTTCAGAAATTCAGGGTAAGAAAGAGTCTGTAACAAGTAGGACTTCAATCAGTAAAAGAAATGTGCTTGAAAAGAAACTTGGAAGCAACAGAAGCAGAACAGTTAATAATAACTTTATAGCTTTCAGGCCCTGAAACAGAGGACTGGAAATGTGTAGAGAATTCCAGGGGAGGAAGAAGTAGAATTAGCCTACATTCTTTCACCTTACAAAACTCAGTCTGTACATCTCCCGAGTCTCAGTAGCTTTTATTTTCCAAAATAATAAGCTTGCAGAACAACTTAAACATTTATGAATTCTTACCATGAGTTAAGCTATACTTTTTTTTCCCCTTAAACGTTAGAGAATATTCCCTTGTTGCATACACTTAAAACAATTGCTGGAGTGGAATTCTAAGGAAAGTGGCAGAATGTTCTACAACCTGCCACACACTACAACGTCGATGATGTCCCTGAGACCAGAATTTGAACCCTGCCCATGTAATTGTCAGACATCTTGACCGTGGCTTGCTTTTACTGCGGGACAAAAATTTGTCTTCTGGGGTTCTCTGGCCACTCACCTTCGATCTGGAGTAATTGGGTTCTTTCCTTAGGAGTTTCTGCAGATGTCCATACACCTTTAGAGACAGTACGGATGGACAAGCTAATTTCTCTCAGCTAAGTTCTCTTCCTGTGTGCTTTTCCTTCTACAGAGAAGCATGCAGTTCAACTCCATGACTCGAAGCCATTCAATTTTTTAAAAACTTCCCTAAATTATTCAATGCATTTGACTTGCAGATGTGTCACTGCTCTATATAAACACGTCGGTTCTAGAAGGAGTGCAATCAGCTCTGCTGCAGTTGTACGTACATGAGAAGCTGTTTGAACAGTGTCACCCCAAACAGCTTTGGGTGGCTCCAATTCAAGACTGCATGTTGCCATATGTGCGTGCAAACTAGACCCTACAAGGTGGAAAGGAAACCTCCCTCACCCTCACCCTGCAAAGCCTTCTTAGGTTAATTTGCATAACGGGGCATCCGTCTCTCTGTATTTTGATTGAAATCCTATTGGATGGCATTGCTACCGCAAGTCCAGCAAATTTCATTCTGTTTAACATTAAGCTCGAAAGGAACACACCAACCAACAGACAGACACACAATGGAAACATGCAGTGGCGTTGTGCTTAATGCGTGGGTATAAATGCGCACACAGAAGAGGCCAAGCACAGCACTTAATTTAATGCGGGCACAGGTCTGTACCAAGAGTCTGAAACATTGTAAACAAGCCTTAAGCAAAGGAGGAAATGTAGAGGGGAAACAAAGCTGAGAAAAATGAGCAGGAAATGGGCAAGATGACTCATCTATACTTGAACGTCTGACCTGTCAGTTGGTCGTCGCCTGCGGCAGGGGCGATGCGAATGTAAGGTGTTGTAAGCTGAGTCACGATTATCGCAGCTATGGCAAAGGAAGATTCCCAGGTCAGCATGCATGAGGGAAGAAAAAGCCAGACTGAAGCTAGGCTAGCAAGGAGAATCTCGATCAGTATATCACATCGTCTCAACTTTGTTCCAACAACAACAAAAAGAGAAGAAAAGAAAAAAGAAAAAAAAAAAAGAACATAGCAAAGTGTTGAATTTTCGGAGTTCTTTTCCCTTAAACAGGCTTTCGTCAGGCAGTTTGAGTCCTAACTATGACACAATTGCATGTTTTGGCTGAGATTTGGGGTCGATCAACCGAAGGGGGAAAAAACAAAACAAAACAAAACATAAGTCCTAAATAAGGCTCTAGACTGAATAGTGTTTCCGACTGCTATTGAGCATAGTGTCTGAATGATTCGTTGCTAATTCTGACGATCCCAACTTTAGGCTTTTAAAATTTATCAGGTTACTTAAAATTCTGCTGCCGAAGTCACAATATTTTCTCTTCTTGCTAAAATCACCTTTGTGGAGCACATTATCTTCTTTCCCTAAAAACATTTTTTAGGTAGAGAAATTTCTCTGATAACTAAATTTCACGGAGAACATTTCCATTTAGGAACCTTATTTTGTCACATGAAGGGACTGAATAAAAAAATGCATCTCAAAGCATCGGTTCAAGAAAGGAAAATGAGTAATCGCCTTTGCTGTCGTTGTCATGGACCACATGTGGCCCAAGACATGATTAAGAGTCTTGAAGCAGACCAGTCGGGGTTCTTGGGTTTGCCTGCACAGCTCAGCAGTTGTGTTTAAATGGTTAACATTTATGACACACAGATATTGGGGGAAAAATAGAAAATTAAAACGTCAGTTCTAACATGATACAGCTGGAAAATGATGCAAAGAAAAAATATTGGAAAATTAAGGACAGGCTTACATGAAAGATTACTAATTTACATGGAACAGCCTGGATGCTATTAGAAATGTGGCAGCGAGTAAGGAAAATAGATCATCTACCATCTGCACACAATTAAACCCAAAACTGCTGCTGCGTAATATTTTGAAACATCCCTCTGCACCATTCAGACGGTGCTGCTCCTTATAACTAGACAACTGTAGTGACTGGGTTCAAAAGTGGGATAATTGTCTTTCACACATTGTTAATGAAAACTTTCTCGTTTCGCTAAGTAAGATGAATAAATTTTCAGTTGGGTCAGGAGATGGAGGACTCCTGAGGTCCTACAGAGATAATTTTCTTGATAGGACGTAGTATGCAATTTTGCATACTGATATAATCAATTGCAAACAGTAAAATGGGATTCCTAACACCCATTACACAAAGTTGTACCAAGTTTATACATGTAACATTTGCTTGGTCATTGACTGTTGTTGTTCAACCAACATTCCTGTGAGGTTTTCTATTACATTCAGGAAAATGTGACCTACTCTGCTTTCAAGAACAATTATAGTGTCTTGTCAAAAACAGAGCATCTACCCAGTACTGGAAAAGGTGAACAATATGAATAAAAAGTTACTTGACAATGGCTACGTGGGGCAGCCATGTATTCACAACAAAAGGAAAGGCAGATTGCAACTGGAGGCTCAAAAGCCCCCAAAGAAAAGGCATCATTACAGGTGTCAGGAAGGATTTCTATATGATCTCCATGTTCTGCCTTCTAAAGTGTTCATTTGGGACTATTATTTTTAGTTACCAGAAAGAAAAAAAAAAACTAGATTCTTTTACAAATTACCTTAAAAGAGGAGTCAGCCGGCCCATAGCCTCCTTTTGCAAATAAAGTCTTACTGGAATACAGTCAGCCTTAATTGCTTACATATCACCCACAGCTGCTCTTACATAGCAATGGGAGAGCTGAGTAGTTGTGACAGAGACCATATGGCTCACGAGGCTAACATATTTAACCATCTCCCCTTTGCCTAAAAATTTGCTGCCCCCTGTCTTAAAATATCAGTAAAAATGCATAATAAAACAGAATACTGCTAAACTTGGTAAGGTAAAGTCAGAAATCCCAATCCTCTGCTTTGAAGATAGTCTCTGATAGTTGCTGATAAATTTAGGATCTCGTTTAGGTCCAGAGGTAAGAGCAAAAGTGGACCAGACTTCCAAAGTATCATTTCAGTCCTGTGTGGTGGGATCTTCTGGAATGTGAGGAACCAGTATTTACCAAATTCTTTGGCATGACTTTCATGTTCCTTGGAAAATGAGTTTGATCAAATAATTTGGGAAACATAGGGTTGGACAAAGTTAAAAAGGTTCTCTTTTCCTTAGTAACTTCTCAGGGGCCTGGATGTACTCATGACATACATTGGGAAGACAACTTCAGATCAATCAAAGAAAATATTTCCTCTACAAAATGCTGAAAGACAAATGTAGATCATACCTATATTTCTATTTCTAAATCCATAGCTAAATGATAGCAGATTAGCACAGATGAGTGGTCTTACTATATAATTTTTTTTCTCCTGTATTGAATATGAATAATTAAAAGGATTCTTAATTAGCTTTGCATGTCAACAGACATTCTTTTCAGCTCTTTTATTGGTGTGTTTTCATTCTGTAGCAGTGTGGCCTAGAAACGATGGTATTTTGTTGAACAAAACAGTGAACAGGAAAACAGTCTAGAGAAACTTCTTCTCAAAGAGCCTAGTGATTAAAAAAAGAAACATTCAAATTTCTGAATCTATGTAGAAATTGTATCAGGACAATGGAAATCCTTCAAAGTTTTCTGAAGGTCTTCCAGCAAAGCATATGCATATTGCAGTACAAATGTAAGTTAAATAAAATACTGAGCTTAAATACAGTGAAGCATTTTTTTGCACAAAAAATTCACCTTAAAATATGACACTAGAGTAATGGTTTGTTTTCTTTTTGTGTAAGACTTACAGTCTGACTCCTATAATGCTTTTGGAAAGAATTTACCATGTGTTCTCATGAGTTTTTTTTTTTTCCAAGTCCTAGTTACACTGTTGTTAGCCAAGTCATAGCAAAGAAAGGAAAATAAGTACACACACATGACTCTAGTCCCCATACACTAAAAACAAAGAGACAAACAAAAAACCCCAAAACTTTTATGAACCCCAAATCCTTAAAAAACCTAAAAGTGGTATATTTACATACTAGGAACTCTCACAGATTATACTACGCCTAACATTTAGTAGGTGCTCACATACATTTTAAAATAAACATATACCAAGAAAGCCCCCAAATGGCTATACTGTCAAAGAGAAAGATAGCTGGTATCACGTTAGGGAAAATATTATTTTATGGAAGACTGATGCAAAGTATACAGTTTAAATTGATTATTTTATCAATTAGAATGGATATACCTCATTTAATATGAGAAGTCTAATTTACCTACAAGACAGATTTTTATTTTTAAGTGTATCCTGTCCGTTTAGAATTGATAATCAACAAAGCCTTCCAGAACTAGCATAAAGAGTTTTAACCCTGGGGCACCTGGGTGGCTCAGTCGTTAAGCGTCTGCCTTTGGCTCAGGTCATGATCCCAGAGTCCTGGGATCGAGCCCCGCATCGGGTTCCCTGCTTGGCAGGAAACCTGCTTCTCCCTCTCCCACTCCCCCTGCTTGTGTTCCCTCTCTCGCTGTGTCTTTCTCTGTCAAATAAATAAATAAAATCTTTAAAAAAAAAAAAAAAAGAGTTTTAACCCTATCACAAGGCAGTCATAAGGTATACAAAAGTCAAAGAAAATACATACACTAACTGCTAAGGTACAGTTGGACCAAAGTGGTCTTGAAAAGAATCCCACTATAAAAATGTGAATGTGATTAAAAATCAAAATAAAACTAAGAGAATCTAAGTTTAGCTAAAAGCTTGTCTATTAACTCCACCATACAGATTGAGGGTAACATCCAAACATCAGGTATACTCTATTATTGTATGGTGTCTTTATCTTTTAACTTGAGACAGAATGTTCTATGATGAGTTTGCCTATAGCCAACAATAAAAATAGAGTCACATACACCTATGAGGAATCTGGATGTTAAATCAAAGGGTACAGGAAAATATCGGCAATCCCCCACAAATATGGATATAGGTAAGAACACACCTTAGGGTTTTTTCCTGTGTCTAATTTTTATGAGGCTTTATATTTAAGATGATTAGTGTCAAAATATACCTGTGGAATGTGATTAAAATAATCACAACATTAAATGTATAAATAGTATGAAATATATCTTCAAGAGACATACCCATACTTGAAATTACAAACTAGCTTCCTATGAAAACAAATCCACCTCCATACTTTCTCTATAAAGATACTTGTCAACAGTTCTCTCATGAGAACATCGACATCTTTGTAAATTCAAAATGCTGCTTAGGAAAGTGGTTTAGTGCCTGGAAATTCAATTAATCCACCACACTGTTGGCCATATGTGGCAAAATACAGAAATTTTCAACTCTTTTAAATTTCCAGCATCTTTACTGCAAGGGACAAGTAGAGTTATTAGAACTGTCTATTTCTCTGTTTTGACTAAGTAGTCAGGATGGAATGGTTTCCTGCACTGCTGAAGGAATCTTTAACATGAATAAAGAAAAATGATCTGACTATGGCAGGGGAGGTGATGGGGGGAGTGGAGGGTAGACATTAGACTGTGCTGTAAAGGAAGTTCACTGAATCTGTGCATGTAGGATATAATAAAATAAAATAGTATGGGATAGTGCAGTTCCCTAATAAGGAGATATTCTCCCGAGGTGTCCTCCTGCATTACACTTTCGTGAATAGACAGACATTGTTACATAATGACTATTAACATCTGTTCCCTTCTTTCCCTAAAAGAGTTGATATGGAGAGAGTTTGTTGCTATATCAATGTTTGCAAATGATTCAGAAAATATGAGTGGGGAATATTTAGTCAATCAGGTCAACTGATTGTCTAATCATCCTTGGGTGAATTGAAAAACAAAAGAGAATATTGATTAAATCTAGACAATGGAAGAAAATGATCCAATTCATCTTCTAAGTTAATCTATTGTGAAAATGGCCAATGTCAGATTTCTGTATCTACAAGGGTGTTACTTATATAATTGTTTAGCTTTGTAGCTGAACACGATGGCAGATCACTGTTTTCAGAGGAAACTGGTCTGGGTCTTGATTTTAATAAAGGGGAGAGGAGACACTTCTACAATGCAGTTCTATAATCAGATATATTAGAGGTTCTGCTGGACGAAGAGCCATGAAACATAGTAAACACTGCGAGTCGGAGTCCAAAAGTTTGGAATTAAGCCTTGACCCACAGATTATCAGCTGAGTGACCTTGGTCAGTCAAGTCGTCTCTAAAAATATGCATTTTCTTCATTTAAAATATAAACAGCAATACCTGCCTCCTTTCTCACAGTAATGTTGAAGAAATAGATAATACATGTATGACAGTGCTTTCAAATCTTTCAGCTATGATGTTAAATGTAAGGCATTATAAATTAGGCACTGGAACTTGATTTACTCTTTCAAACCCCAAGGGGAAGGAGAATTCAATCCAGCAATTGGAGCATGGGCAGTGGTCTGGAGGTCTCAGGACATCGATACCTCATTTGAGGGCTTCATAAAACTGTAATAACTAATAGCTGAGCACATATTACAGTTTATAAAACACAACTGATATCTGTAATTTCATTCATTATTAATTTATTCCTAAAAATAAAGTCACTTAGCCAGGTACAATATGATATAAAAAACTGAGGGTTTCAAAATCAATATGCATAGATTGTTGGAAACAGAGCTATGAGCCCATGAGGACCAACAAAATACAACAAAAGTAATGTGAGTACCTGACACAGTGCTTGGCCCATTACCATGAAACTAAGAAATATTTGTCGAGCTAACTGATTAAAAGGTCATATATCTTCAAGAAATAAGAATTCAATGAGAGACTTGAAAATGCAGATGGATGTTATGACATAGCAAACTACACTCCCTGAGAGGGAAACAACGAAAAACAAGATATTTTCATCCAACAGAAGCCAAATGACTGCCTATAGCCCAATAACATCTAATACTACAGACCCAACAGTGTCTTCAAGCAGTCATTTCTGAATTTCTAAATCACACAGAATTCATCATGCTCAGGGTCATTGGGATGGTCTGAAAGGGCGTTTTCAACCACAAGTGTTAATTTATAATGCCTCATTTTAATGCAGGACTTTATATTTTTCAAAGCATTTTCTTAAGTGCTTCCCAAATGCTGGCTAAAACCACACTGTAAGGTTGAGAAGATGACTTCACGGCTTGTGCCCACACACAACTCTACTCTTTTTTTCAGGAGGCTGTCTGTAGTGAGCCCATGGTGGTTCACCCCAGCCACTTCTACATTTGGTCCTTGATCACATTTTCTCAGAATTTTAACTGGGCCTGGGAAACAGAAGTTCCACTAACATCACCTAGTTCCTGGGTTCAAGAGACCTGTCGTCAGTGAAAACCTTCAGTGAAAAAAGCCCACGCCCTCCACATGGGAGAGCTGTTATCACTAGGTCTTTGCTTAAAAATAGCACACAATATTCTACTACTTCACATGTGAAGATTCATCAGTCACAGTACTCCTCTGGTTTAAAAAACCTGTACTTAGATCACATAAACATTACTTTTATTTTAAAAGAATTTTGAGAAAGCTAACCACTGAAAACTGCTTGGAACACAATCATATGATTCCTTAATTTAGAAAGAATCTACATGAAATAGTGAGCTTGTGTTAACTGCTTAGACTCTAATACCCCCACCCACACATACATATACTTCTTTAAGTGTAGTTAACATTCCAAGAAGTTTTGAAATACCATCTAAATTTTTAAAGGACATAAACTGGGAGAGCATCCCACAGTTTCAACCTACCTTTTGTGGCCACTCGGACACAGTCTATTTTGGTTTCCTGTGTCAAATAAAGAGGGAGAAAAAAAATCACTATTGGCGTTTTATTTAAAACAAATAGGACTATCTGTCATTCTGTTCAAATGCCGATAAAGAAGATCTCATTTTCCCCAAGTGTGGTCTTAATCACACGATGATTACTTCTGGAACCCCACTCAGATTCATTTTGCAGTAGCATAGCTAAAGGCCGTGGGCATTTCTGGGGTGGATGTTGAATGAGGAGCTACCCCCAAAATGTCCTGCCTAGCGGCCCCGGCTTCCCCAGATCCTTGCTCACTCTCTTGGCAGATGCTACTGGAGGAGAACTCAGGGTCCTAGATTTCTCCCCTTTTCACTGGAAAAAGTCAAGTCTATGCTGATACTTAGACCCATGCTAGAAAACTCACACTTCTTTCTAAGGAGACTTTAATATCTTACCATAGTTCTGGTTGGCCTGAACAGGAAAGGGGAAAAAATTCAGAAATGACTCCAGAGTTTTTTATTTTGTTTTCATCTTATCTTTCTAAAGCTGTTTTCTCTTAGCAAGAATAAAGGATACCTAATTTAGTCACAGCTACAGGAAGCATAAACTCTCGTGAAGCCAAAGAAATGGGACAGAATATGCTGAAAAGACAGATGTTGTATATCTCACAAAATTTTAAATGAGCTGAATGTATGTGTTGTAGCTATACTATTTTCCTGTAAAATAGTAAGCTAAGCAGAATTGCTAGCCAACTTTTGGTAACAAGTAAAAACTGAAAATAAAAACCATCATGTTGACAACATAGTCTTCCTACCAAAAACAAATATATTTTTTTCCTTCCATAAATTTCTCTAGGTGAAAATAAGTTTAGAAAGAGAAAGAAAACCCACATTTGCTCTAAGTAAAAACACACAAAAGCATGCCTTTATTTCTGACTACTCTCTTCTTTAATCCATGTTCACATTAATAACTCTAAATAGTCTAAGGAAATAGCCATCTATAAAACTTACCCCGTTGGCTCTACTAGCAGCTTGGAAATAAATTCTGTAGCTTTTATGGGGGAGAAGGGGAGTGTTCCAGTATCCGTTGTATGTCTTATTATCACCAATAGTAAAAGGCTGAGCAGCTTGGAGACTGTTTGCTGGGAATTCTGCAGCAAAATAGTACTGGGAGTTCAGTATGGACGCATTCTGGAAGTGAATTGGCACGGGGTAGCACTTCAAGATTTCTGTTGTCTTTTTAGTTCTTCGAGGACGTTCTTCCTCAACAACCACTTGATAGACACTAGGGGGAAAAAAGGCATTATCAGTGATATTTTATGATAATTGAGCTGATGCCCTTTGCCTTTAATTGTGTGGGGCCCACGGGATATCCAAAATAAAGAATACACTGGATATAGTCAATAATAAGTGCTTAGTACATAATGGATACTCACTTAACACTTGCTCAATGCAAGAGAGGGAAAGGGCTTTATAGTATCCCATAGAACTCTCTCACTATCACCCAGTAATAGAACGTATTGATAGAAACAAAGTTCACAAAAATTAAAAAAAAAATCACATAACAATCTCTGCTATTTAAGTGAGCAGGGCACTAAAATAATGCTTTTCTCACACATAACTGAAGATGAATTTATAGAAAATGAACTCAATTTACCTAATAAGTGAAGTTATATTAACTGTAAGTTTATTTTTTTTAAGGCAATGTATTATTTTCTTCAATGATGTCTGTATGAGTGCATGTGAAGTTTTAACAAGTCACAAAACACCATATGTAAAGATTCATGTTTGAGTAAGGTTTAACTTCCCATATTTTCTTGCAATTTGTCCTTCACCAAATCAGATTAATGGAAAGAGATGACATAAGGAGAGCAGAGAAAAGAGACTGGATTTGAAGTTATAAGCAGTTTCTAAGAGCAGATCATGAACTGGGTTACTCGAATTATATATAAAGATAAGATGGGGGTAAGCATGTTCCGAAGAAGCCTGCAAGGACAGGTGTCCCAGCACCTAACCCTCTTTCCTCCCTGTCCCCTTTCGATATCTGAATTTCAAAGTAGCCATAGGAGAATGGGACAAGCCTTGAAGGGATGGATGTTTCTATTAAGATATGCATTTTATCAGAATGATGAACATTTGTGTAGTTTTGGTAGGGAAAAAAAAACTTTCTGATACTGAGCAAAACTAACATTTGACAGCAGCTTTCAAGAACTGAATCAGAATAGACTGATTCTGGCCAGGAAATGCAGCTTGTTTTCACCGTATTGGAAAAGCATTGGGACTCCCTGGAACAAGACTGAAATCCTAGAGTTGCTCATATGGGTCCTCAATAAGGCCCAAGAAGAGAAGGAGAGGTGCCTAACACCCCCACCTGCCTAGGGAGGACCTGGAGAGGTCCCTCTTTGGGTCTTGCCCTTGGGAACTCCAAAAGTGCACTCAGTGAAATCACCTATTTCCAGGAGTACAAGCTACTTAACACATTCCATTACAGGAATGCAATGCAGCAGCTGAGGCTCAGTTTGTAATTTTGTCCAAATAAACATCAACTGTTGTAGAACATCAGAATGACAGCTCAGGAGACAGGTAGCACAGTAGGATTACAGTATAATGATAAAGCAAATTTTGAGTGTGATATAAACTTTTAAATAAAAACCAGAAATTCTTCCTAACCTTTTAACATCAGAGACTTTCAATTGGTTATGTAAGATACTCTACTGAATCTGGTAGAATTCTCACTGCATGATGGATCTGACACGACTAGATATGTTTAGGAAGAATCATCCTTTATGGAAGACAAGGAATACATATGGAAGTAAAGTGGACTTTAATTTCTTACCTCCCTTTTCCTTGATTCCTACATATATGGTTAGATGTGTTGATTTTAAAATATATCTGCAAGTTCTGAGACTTATCCCATCAAGAACGGGGTTGGCTAACCTTAATGACCATGTACAACCAATAGAATGTAACAGTGGGACAATGGGTGACTCTCAAGGCTTTCGTCAGAGAAGGCTATGCATCTTCAGCCTGGTTTCCCAGGGAAGCCAGCGTTCTGGAAGAAAAACCCAGCCACCATATTTATGGTCCAATCACCTTGAACCTGCCACACTGGAGAGATCACATGCCAACACCTGGCATCACTGATAGCCATGTGTGTGGACCATTACGGAAGGTCACGTGGCTGAGTGTCAGATGATGGCAGTGCCAACATCCCAAGCAGGAACTGTGCAGACAGGTCTTTTTTTTTAAGATTTTGTTTATTTATTTGACAGACAGAGATCATAAGTAGGCAGAGAAACAGGTGGAAAAAGAGGGAAGCAGGCTCCCTGCTGAGCGGAGAGCCCGATGTGGGGGATCGATCCCAGGACCCTGAGATCATGACCTGAGCCGAAGGCAGAGGCTTAACCCACTGAGCCATCCAGGCACCCCATGTGCAGACAAGTCTTTGCTGGCCCACAAAATTATGGCAAAATAGAAATGTTATTTTCAACTGCTGAGTTTTGGAATATTTGGATATGCAGCAAATATTCAATAGAATGTCAGGTCATAGATTAGCAAGAATGAGGGGTCAAAGTCAAAGTAAAAAAAATAGCAAACGTGGGGCACCTGGATGGCTCAATTGGTTAAGTGGCCACTGCCTTCAACTTAGGTAATGATCCCAGGCTCCTGGGATCAAGCCCTGCATTGGGTTCCTTGCTCAGCTGGGAGCCTGCTTCTCCCTCTGCCTCTCCTACTGCTCATACTCTCTTTCTCGGTATCACTTTCCCCCAAATAAATAAAAATAAAATCCTAAAAAAAAAGCACAACACAGACAAGAACTGATTCATGAAGAAGGTTAAGCTAGTACGCCACTAAATACAAACAGCACTGAGAGAAAGTTACTGTTCTCTTGAAATGCCTTTTGTAGGGTTGGGGGCTAAATGGCATGTGCATTGATCTATGCTCTAATCCTAATTCTGCTAATAACTGGTGTTTTAGATTTTATTTATTTATTTGAAAGAGGGAGAGAGAGAGAATCTCAAGCAGACTTCCCGCTGAGCAGAGAGCCCAACACAGGGCTCAGTACCTGACTAGGAGATCATGACCTGAGCCAAAACTAAGAGTTAGATGCTTAATTGACTGAGTCATCCAGATTTCCCACAACTGGGGTTTTAAATTAATTCCTTTGGGTATTATTTTTTTTCCCAACGAAATATGAGAATTAGATGGATCTCTAAGATGCATTTTATGTTTTTATTCAGAATTTTGTTCAGCATACAAAATCTTTTCTTAAAAAATGGATAAATCAAAGCAATAATTAATTGCTTTGCAAAGGAAATCCCCATTAATATAATGTTTAATACTGGTTTCCTTCTTATCAGTCAGTTTTTCCAAGTTATTTGCTATATGACATGCTTTTCAAATTTTCGCTTTTTCTAAATATTTATTTATTTGAGAGAGAGAGAGCAAGCACGATTGGGGGGAGGGGGAGAGGGACAGAATCTTCTAGCAGACTCCCAAGTGAGCATAGAGCCGGACACGAGGCTTGATCTTACGACCCTGAGATCATGACCTGAGCCGAAACCATGAGTCAGATGCTTAACTGAGCCACCCAGGGCCCCTCAAAATCTCACTTTAAAAATGACTCTGGAAAACTCATTTACTACACAAAGTGGAAATGCAAAGATACATGTGCAGAAAAAAATTTGCAGAAATTATTCCATACAGGAAGTGCTAGGCTGGGAGACTTGCACAGGTCGCCCTTATTTTCCTATTTTACTGATGTGAAAACTGGGATTCAGAGGTGAAATGCCCATTCCATCTGGGGCTCACAGGTGATGAAGTAACAGATATGGTCTCATGACCATCAGAGAAGGCAGTCCTAGTGTCACCTGTAAAAGCCCTGGTTGAGGGGCTCATGTGAACCATCTGACTCATGTGCATCTTCCCCTCCTTACAGAGACACAACCGACACACACAATGGTCCCCACCTACCTCCCAGAATCAACTGATTTTGAGTATTGTGTAGAGATTCTCATTTTATCACATCAACAGAGCTATAGATGGTATAATTTCACCTTTGACCTCAATCCATTCTCCCATCTCTCTCTGAGTCATTAATAATTTCCAGGGAGGACACTCCCAGATCTGCAGTGAGGCCAGCATCTGGCTGGTGTCCTCTCCAGCTCTTGATCCCAACCAACAACTCTGTGGCCAATGGCACTGAGGACAGTAATCACTCACTTTTCGTTTCCAACTTCTCTACATGAAAGACTATCACAACCACTTCCAGATTGTCCAAGTGCCACCATCTTTAATTCTCCTATCACAAACACCTCGTCCTCTATTCCTTCACCCTCGCCTGGACCCAAGTTTGTTATTGAAATGCTGTTCTCCCCAACACACAGAAATACTTCGCCACTCTCAGCAGATGACTTTACATTGTAAAAAGATTGAGGCCCTCTCATGAACCTTCTCTCAGGGGCTTATGACCTGCTCCCCCATTTTGATGTACTCTTGCTTTGCTCCACACTCAAAAAAATATGTTACTTGTAGAGACTACTAATCATTTGTGTCTACTTACCAATATTTTAAAAAACCTCACAAGTTCCTGGAGGAAGAGGTCTATGACTTAGTCATCTCTAAAGTGGGCCATGAGGCACATATTTTTGAAAGCAAAATATAATCCACAAGTAATTTCTATTTTATATACATTCTATGTAGTGGTAAGGAAGAAATACACTGGTAATCACAAACATGCCCTGTTTTACTAAATTCTAATATCAAGTTTATTTTGTATTAATTTCTTGAATACCCAAGAGCAAAGAGAAGAAGAAATTATCAAGAAACAGCTTTCATGATGAGAGGATGCTGGTTAGATTGTAAGTTTATGAAAGATAACACACGATTAAATAACGAGCTCTGAGAGTTTCAAAAGCTGCCTCTCTGGGGCGCCTGGGTGGCTCAGTGGGTTAAAGCCTCTGCCTTTGTCTCAGGTCATGATCCCAGGGTCTTGGGGTCGAGCCCCACATCAGGCTCTCTGCTCTGCAGGGAGCCTGCTTCTCCCTCTCTCTCTCTGTGCCTGCCTCTCTACCTACTTATTATCTCTGTCAAATAAATAAATAAAATCTAAAAAAAAAAAAAGTTGCCTCTCTGTATTTCTACCCCCTTCTCACACCTTCATTTCTTGCTTCCCATTTATCTTTTCCCCAACTTTGTTACTATATGTGCTATGTTGCGTGTATATTTACTCATTTATTAACTCAAGAAATGTTTTCGAACACCTACTACATACCAGGCACTGCCCTACTTTAACTTGAACACTACAATATTTGACATTCCCTAATGAAAGAATGCTTTGTTTTGTGATTTAAATACCATCTATGTGAATATGGGTGAAAGAAATTAATTTCTCCAAGCAGGAGTTTTGTGAGGATTAGACAAAAACTTGAGAATTAAATGATCATTTAATGGGCCCCCATTTTAGCCAGTTGGTATGTTATACACTCCGCTCTACTCCAGATATATTACTTTTTAAATGGCTACCATCTACTCATCTTCAGATATATTAAAGGAAGAACTAAGTTGACTAGAGCAATTTCAGACCCAAAATGTCTTTTCATCCTTGCTCCACAAGAGAAATTAGATTTGCAAGCATCCAGACCTCAAATCTATTTGCTCTTTAATAATTTAAGCACTGAAAGGTCAAGCAGCTCTTTTCCATTCCCCTTTGTCAACGTCCAAGTGCTAATGAAAAATAGCTAAATCCTATCTGCTGCCCAATTGCCACACATTGCTGGCTTCCTGATGGAAATTAACGCATTATCGGCACGTAGGTCAATGGCATCTCAACAGAACTCTATGACTGATACGTTTTTCATTGGTGCAAATAACATCATTTCACTAGTGAATTTCATAAAATCTGTCCAACCGCAATTGCAATCTCAAAAAGTAGCTTTGAAAATCTTTCCCCCTGAATGGTTTTTCCAAAAAATTGATTAAAAAGAGCAAGTCCTCGAGGATGGAAAACCAAGCAGAAGTTTCTAGCTTAGTGAGCTGAATTAAAATTCTATTATCCTTTTAATGTATTACTCATGCTCCCTTTGTTTATTAAAGTTACACCATCCCTATCCTGATTCCACCACTATTCCGGAATTTAAAGTAACATAAAATCTTCCTACGGCATTTGCAGTAGGAAGGCACAATCCATAGTGAAGATGAATCTGCTAAAAACGTGACATCACTATATCATAACTTTCTTATGGAATGAAATTTAATTTAAAGTTTAATTTATGCGAGGCTTTCCTACAACAAAACTCTAAGGCTTTTACAAGGAGAATAAGAAATCTGCATTTATATAGACTAGCACATGAAGTATAACCTAGAAAAGAACATCGGAACATCTTTCATGTACTCTGTGAAACCTGAAAGTTCAAATGTGATGAGATGTTTTCGGTCTTTTTCTAACTTTGAAGATATTGAGGGGAAGCCTGCTGCAGAGTTGAAATTGACTTTAAAATTTTGGTCTTAATTCATTTCAAGATTAAATCCTTAGTTGTAAGTCCATTTTTCTTATCCACATATTCTATTTCTTATCAGCATAAAATATTGGAAGTTTAACCAACCGGATAGCAGAACAGGGGGTGAGGAAGAGGTGAGAGATGGAGAGAAGTTAAGGATCCATTTCATTGTTGCTTTTGCTAATCCTTTAAAGTCCGCACTTCTTATCGTTTCAAGGACTCAGAGTATTGTTCATTTCATGGCACCTAAGAGTGCCTTTTAGCTTGATTTGCAATTTTTGGTAAAACCATCCATTCTATATGTATAAAAAAAGAACAAAGACTGGTATTTCTTTTTTCCTGAAGCTGATTTTTGGGCGGGGGCGGGGGGCAGGCAATAGAAAATGAAAGTATAAATTAGATGCAAAGCACGTAAAATAAATGTGTAGTTAAAGTTTATTGCCATGCAACAACACAGAATTTATTTTCTTCCTGTTCTTGATTTGGTCCTTCCCTTTTCCTAAACCTGCCAGCATTTACTGGAACGACACCTTAAATAATTTAAACGACCTCGTACAAATAAACTAAGCTTTAAAAATATTCTCACCAGTTAAAAATTAGGGGGATAAAAGGCCAGTTCAATATGTTCAATTGTTTATCATCATGACTAGGATTCTTCCAAGTCCTTCATGTAACACTAGCCCCAAGAGTTGCCCACCTGACACAGTCCTGCTCATTAAGTCACTAAATGACGACTGATAACTAATTTTGCACAGGGAGTGGGCACTGGGTAGATAACACACCATGCAGCATAAATAGATATGGGGGGTTGAATATTTTATGTTAGCAACTTTAATTTCTCTTTGTCCTGCTCTGTTCCAGATAAGATTGGCCATAAATTGCTTTGGAATATTTGTGGGACACCACAAATATATTTTATGTTCTCTCAGCCGTAACTCATCCCAAGGAGCTTGCCTAGCATCCATAAGTTACTGGTGTTCTGTGTGTGTGTGTGCATGCTCACGTGTGTATGCACACATATATGTGTGCACGTGTAAGCATGCCTGAGTGTGTGGTCTGATACCCTGCTGCTTCGCTAGTTAGTGATAATATCTGATAAAATAAAATATTAATTACAGCTGTAAGGTTGGGTGAGAAATATGAAGTCAATTACAGTTCCATATTGTGAACAAAGGGCAGGAAGAAAAAAAATCCTTTAGTAATGGAAGTTTGTGATAATAAAGGAACAACTAAAACATTAGACTCAGGCTGAGAAGCTCTGTAAAAGGCCACCTGTTATTAATCTTCACAACAGGCACCAAATTTCAAGTAAATTAGTCTTAGATAGAACCTCTTTAAGAATGATTTCTCCCCGTTTTAACAAATGAAGACATTTTCCATTGCAGATTTTATTTCATTTAAGCTAATCATAATTTAATCACCACAATTTCATAACAAACATAGGATTGTAAAAATTTTAATTCAAGGTCAGCTACTATTATTAAAGTATGTTTTCTTAAATAGCACTAGTGATTTGAATAAAAATGGAAATCAAATACCATCAAAGCCACACTAAATGTTTTCATTATTGCATGTTTGTATTACATTCAATTCAGAATCTTTTGGTCCCTAAAAGGAATAATAATGTAATAATAATAATACTGTAGGCTAGGGGAACTGGAAGAAAAATGCCACCATTCAAAAAGGCAGAGAAAGACAATTCTCATATGGTTTCACTCATATGAGGGGAAGGGAGGGAAAACTGAATGGGAAGAAATCAGAGAGGGAGACAAACCATGAGAAACTCCCTGACTCCAGGAAACAAACAGGGTTGTGGACAGGAAGGTGGGTAGGGGGTTGGGGTAACCGGGTGACGGGCATTAAGGAGGATACGTGATGTGATGAGCACTGGGTGTTATATGCAACGAATGAATCAATGAACACTACATCAGAAAGTAATGATGTACTGTATGTTGGCTAATTGAATTCAAATTGAAAAAATTACAAAGGAAAAAAAAACAAAGAAAAACAACAACAACAACAACAACAACAAAAAGGCAGATGAACCAAAGATGGGTGCCATTGAGAGAACACTGAACTGGGAGTCACCATACCATAGGCAACTGGGTCCAGCTTTGCCACTAAATCATTGACTGACCAGTAAGGTCCCTTCAAGATCTAATTTTTATAACTCCTGGCACAAGATCAGGCAAGTCTCTACATCAAAACGTGAGAAGATAATTATTTTATTCATGTGTCTTCCATCTTTCCTTTTTACAATATTCATCATGTTTCAAGCACTGTGCCAGTCACTAGGGAAGAAGAGGAGGAGGAATTAGGTACAGACTGTCCCTGTCCTTGAGAAGATCAGCCTAAGGGTATTAGAAATAGGTCACTCAAAGAAATGCCGTGACAGGGAGCTGATCTGGGTTTGTACCGAGTGTACAATGGAATGCACAATGGAATGTGCCGGGGAGGTGTGATGATGTTTATGCCAACCTCTTATAGCCTCTTTTCATTGAGAATATCCAGACTGGACCTAGGGCCCAAACATTCCCACCAGTAACACCTGAAGACTGCTGTCTTGCGTAGGGCCACCAGCTCTCTCCCCAAATTAAAAATAAAGGCATGACAGCAAACAAAAAAACTAATGTCTTTAGATTCCTTATATAGTCCCCATTCTGTCCCACCCCTGGTGCTAACAGAACCTCACTGAAGTTCCAACAAGCTTTAACCTCAAACTCACTAATGACTGCTTGCAACAGCTTCCAAGAACCTGTAAGGTCTCTGTATCAAGAGTACAGCAGGCTGAAGGGAATGGGCTGTGCCCTAGGTCAGTTGCCTCCCCAGGTCGTGCCCCACAAGTTCCCTAAAAAAGGCCTCAGAGGGCACGGCCAGCAGGGCTCCTTGTCTTGACCCCCGTGGCCACCGGTGAGGTCTGGGGTGAGGATCAAGAACTGAACTGTCTCTGCTCTCTGGGGGCTGGTGGAGAAAGAAGGCCACGAACATGCAGTCCTGGTCTCTGTTCCATTCTACCTCTCTCCAAATCCCTGTCCTGCAAATTTGCAACTATGTTTTCTGCCTTGTGTGATCAATCCTCAGGTTACGAGATGCATCGTTTCTTAGAGGTTAGTATTTTGACGGATGTCCATGGTCATAATTAGGGTCAAATCAAAATACTACAGCTGTGGTTTTTTGGTTTTTAGATTTTACTAATTTATTTGACCAAGAGAGAGAGTGCACACAAGCAGGGGGAGCAGCAGAAGGACAGGGAGAAGCAGGCTCTCTGCTGAGCAGGGAGCTGGATGTGGGACTCGATCCCAGGACCGTGAGATCATGACCTGAGTCGAAGGCAGACGCTTAACTCACTGAACCACACAGGTGCCCCTACAGCTGTGTTCTGTTGTATTTTGGGGGTTGGGCATGGTTGTTGAGTTTGGCCTTGAAAGCCATTTCCGGCTGTCCCCATCCACAGGCAGCCTCTCTGCTCTACAGAAGGCCCAGCTGCCCTCCCTCTGAGCACGGGGCCTCCGCTCACTGGTGCACCTGCCGAGGAGGCCTTGGTAATAAGACCGGAGCTCTGATCTAATACATAGAATCCTTCAGAGGAGATTATGTTGAAGAGGAGAAAATTTGAAAAATAGGAGAAGGAAAGCTATGCACTATATTTTCATGCACAAAAGTAAGTTTGAAATGGAGTTTGAGGGAAAGTTAAATTAAGTTTCATTGTATAAATGCTCAAATACATCTACTCTATTATTATTATCTTCCCCTGCCATTTTTAAAGCTTCTTTTCAAGGGTTCTTGAAGAACAAACTTAGTTTCCAAAATGAATTTTCAAAGAGATGACTGACATTGTCATCCTAGAAGCAACATTAATAAAAATGATCTTTGTTTCCTGGCAGTAAAGGAATCCAGAGTATTATTTTTTAATACAATAAAATTCACCTAAAATCAGGTGGGGGAAGGACGATGGTGGTGGAAATAAGAGATTTAGCACCCTTTGTTAACACACACTGTTGCAATTCAGCCATAATAAGTAATAAAAAAAAAAAAAAACAAGCCTAATACAGTAATATAAAAATTGAAGTTTTACCATTGAATGACATTTTGGTCTTTGTAATTATGTGTATTCCAATGAAAAAAAAAAGAAAAAAAAATTAGGTTGGAAGTCAGATATTTAGAGCTCTTTTTCTTAAAGAATTTTAGCACCAGATAGAACCTTTCAAAAGGTTCAAGCACTGACAAAAGTACAATTTAGCCCCCAAATTTATGAAGCTCCTGTAGTTCACATTTCTTCAAGAAACAAGAGGGAGCAATTAAAAAGCCACTAATAAGCATTTCAAAAGAACTGGTGTCTTTTTTTCTTCATTCTCTGGAGACTATTAAGAATGGGGAAATGAAAAAGAACATGCATATCAACAACAAAAAAAGACTGATTAATTTGATTAAAACATCCAATATACTGAAACTACTTTGTTTAATCCAAGTCCTTCAAGTACTCAAAACTATACTGTTAAACAGAGTAAATTGTAATGGGAGTTGGGCTTCACCAAAAAAAAGAGGGAAAAAAAGTTAGTTTCAAAATAATAATGAAGAAACCAAGGGAAAAAACTCTCCTAACCTTTAAGAAGTAACAGGGATAGACCCCAAAGATTCCAATCATCACAATCTAAAATCGAAGGTATAATTAACATGTTTTCTTAATACTAGAAGAGACAATGAAGAGAGGATATTAATTTGCGATGTGGTCCATGTCTGCCAAGGAAGGCGTAACCAGGCTGGTTCCCTCCGGGGAAGGTCTGCAGGGAAGAGGTCTGTGGGCTGAGAAGCAGAGAGGGACGCTCCTGGGAGGGAGCACATGCCTGACATGCACGTGGCTTCACTGGTCATGTGGGGCTGTGCAGGAAGAGCACTGCCTTTCACCTCCCAGGACCTTAGGACCCTGTGCATGACGATGCTGGCATCTCACGAGGATGTCTGCTCTTAACGGGTTAGAAACCATTTCCTAAAGGACTGAGTGTTGGCTTGGTGCATGAGAGCTACTCAGTCCAAGTCACAATGATTATTCGTTTTTATTATCGTCCTTATTATTCCTGTATGACAGACTGCTCAGATAATAACTGAAGTTCAGGAATATTATAGTAGGACCTAGAAAATTTTCCAAGACATGGGCAGAAGAAAAGGGGCCACCACATTATTTAGTTAATGTTACTGCTGTCATTACAGGCCAGAATAGCATCAATAATAAACAAGGAAAGCTTTCCTACGTTGAGCAGATAACATCTGTGTTAGATAAGATCCTGAGTGCTTTGCTGTTATTAATTCTCTCAGCTGTCCTCTAAGGTAGATTATTACTCATATCTGATTGATGAGGGGAATGGAACTCAGAAAAGTTACAAGAATTGCCCAAGGATAGAGTGCAAACATGCACCAGGATTTAATGCACCAAGACCATCAAACTCCCTGCGGTGGTTAGCTGCATTGTTTATGATTCTGAATACCTTTGTGCCTTCCTTCCAGTAAAGAGCTGTTATTTGTAACTACTCCACCCCATAGTGGTTGACGGAACACAAGTTCTTCTGAAACTTTGATGATTTTATGGAATGAATGTACAGTATTAACACCACACATGCAGTTCTTACAACTTCCATAAAATTACTATCAAAATATGGGTTACCTTTAGAATATAGAGTCTTTTATATATTTAATAGTTTCTTAAGTTTTTTTTTTAAGATTTTATTTATTTATTTGTCAGAGACAGAGGGAGAGAGAGTAAGCGAGCACAGGCAGACAGAGCGGCAGGCAGAGGCAGAGGGAGAGGGAGAAGCAGGCTCCCTGCCGAGCAAGGAGCCCGATGCGGGACTCGATCCCAGGACGCTGGGATCATGACCTGAGCCGAAGGCAGCCGCTTAACCAACTGAGCCACCCAGGCATCCCAGTTCCTTAAGATTTTATTTATTTATCGAGAGAGAGAGAGCGAGAGAGAGCGAGCGCACGACAGAGGGAGGGGCAAAGGGAGAAGGAGAGAGGGAATCTCAAGCGGACTCTGTCCTCACTGAGCATGGAGCCCAATGGAGGGCTCTGTCTTCAACCCTGAGACCATAACCTGAGTTGAAACCAAGAGTTGGGAGGCTTAACTGACTGAGCCACCCATGCACCCCTAGAACACAGATCCTATTTAAGTGATAATCACAGTATATGGGCACAAATGTTAAAGGACACTGATGATTAGAAATCTGAAGTTTATTATTAAAAGCAGGGAATAAAGGAATCCAGGCTAAATAGCAATCTAGTCAACATGCTTTGTTAAGCAGATCCGGATATTATAGTTTTACCCTTTTTGAGCACTACAGTTTACAAAGACAAAAGTTTACTTCCACTGGAATTAATCTTCCTGACAAGGCTGTGAGACAGGTGGAGCATGTACTGGTTTTCAGTTTTAGAACTAAAGAAGGCCCCAAAGTTCACAGGATAGCCCAAGGTCACAAACCCAAGGATTCTGATCCATGGCGAGTGTTCTTTTAATTAGATGAAGTCCTAGAATGATTTACATTAGCAACATCAGATTCCACTCGCTCTAAGTAAAACTTCAGTCACTTGGAGAAAACTCAGAGTGTACCATGGAAGCAGATTCAAGCCTCCTCCCACCAGAGAGCCCTTGTGTTTGGTGGGGGCAACAGCACCGAAGCACCCACCTAGACGACCTGTTAGTTTTTTGCCAGGAATTGACCCTCATGGGTCAATTATCCTTCCTCTCTGGCCCCGGTGATTGATCTAATGTGCAAATGCAATCATATCTCTGCCCCTTAAAAATCCTACAATCCCATCATTTGATTGTGTTGGGGGTTGTGGTGAGCAGAGGAGGGAAGAAGAAAGAAGCTTCCATCCTAAAAACACATCAACTGCAACCTGGCATATTCTCAGTGCTGAGCACATATTTACACCTTTTTAGGATGGCCTGAAGGGGAGGGAGATCCAGGAAGTGACTGAATATAGACACCACCCACATTAAACAAAGTCTGGATATATGCTGAGGGCAATGGTGAAACCCTGACGGACTATGAACCAGGAGAGTGAAAGATCCTGGCAGCCACATTGTGCACTGGGGACTGGAGAACCAAGAAAGGCAAAAGTATGAACTAAGACAATGATGGGAGGATGGAAATAAAGGAATAAAGGTCGGGGGGTGGGGGGCAGTGATCTCGAGAAGTGAGAAGCATGACAGCTTCCAAAGGAGTCAGGACAGATGTGCATGATTATAGGGACCTTCCTGATGGAATCTGAATTTGGAGTAATGGCTTATTTGAAGTAGCTTTTCTGAATTTTTCTTCTAATTAAAAAAAAAATGACAAATTGATTCAAAGGTAAATGTCGGGTAGTCTTTCATGCTTCTGTCCCATATGGACGGGACATGGTATTTAACTTTTATTTAAGGATAAAATATAAATTTAAAATCCTTCTTGTTCCGATACGTCCAGCTACTTAAAAAGAGATTTCAGTCCTTTGGCTTCTTATCTATAGAAGTTTCAGTGATAATTACTTCTGCTCACAAGAAAAAGATGAGGTTCAATTCAATAAACATTTATTGCACACTTAATTAGGTTTGAGGTACTCAATGATATTCAGGAACTAAGTTATGAAGATCATATTGTGATCCTTCTGCAGTTCCTATTACATTTACATTCATTTTACATAATGATTAGCCTAGGAAAAATGCTCACTTTCAGCATTAAAAGCATAAATCTAATTAATATTCCTGAGTGCTGGTCAAAACTCATTTACTACGTGCGTGTTTTTAATTATATTTAGTAAGATGATCCCTGTTTATATCGCTTCACTTTCTCTTCTTCCAGGCTTTTCTCCAGGTTGTTCATTTCTTGGGTGGACCTATACCTGCATTCAGCCCCTCACTGGCCACTTTCTACTTCTCTTTTGGGTTTCAGCCTAAACAACATACCCTGCTCCCCGGTTGAGATTTCGTCCTCTGTCAGATGCTCTTGGAGCACTCTGGACTCTTCTCTCCAGCTTGACACCATCTTAGCACAGTGACTTGAACATAAAAGTGCTCAGTAGGTATTTGGTAAACGAATGAGGAATGACTGAATGATAGCACAAGGTCAACGGTGAAGTTTCCTCTAACACTTTGCAATGTGACAAAGTGCAAGGATTTTAATTAGACGCAAACAACTGCAGAGAGCTCTTATGGCTTCTCATTGAGCAGAAAATATTTGCACCGACAGTGGTCAGGAAAACACTTTTGGGTCAAAGCAGAGAAGAACAAGTGGGACACAGGGAACCACACAAAAGTGATGTGCTGATATGGGAAAACTCCCAGCGCTCCCAATGGTTCTGCTACCAAACGGGCTGACAAAATGAGTATTAATTAAGTAGCTGAAAGCCAAATACAAATGACTATCAAGCGACTATATACTTAACGAAATCATTTTTGATGAAACAGAAGGCATGTCAGAATTTTTGTCGGCTTTAGTGCTCTCACCATCAACAATCACCTTGAATGTACTTATATGTGCTGGTAGGCGAAATGTTCCGCTGGAGAAAATGATAGAAGACCACACCGTGATATGGCTGTGTCCCCACAATAGGAACAAAAGCGCTGTCACAACCAGAAAGTGGTCCGATCCTCTCGGGGCTACATCTCAGCTCTGAAAGTCTTCGACTTTAAGCAGCGCTCTGGGCTGGCTTGCCCTCTCTGCCCCACACGTGCCTCGATCAACCTCTTAGAACTTGGGATCTTTTCTCCCATATATATGTGATTTTAGCACTTTAAAAAAGTAAAAGTGAGGTACCCATAGGCAAACCAATTAGTCTTTGTCAAAGTTTCCAAGATCTTCACTCCCAAAGGCTTGCAGTCTTAGCTCAGAATACCTCTAGAAATTCATCCCTTAAATCTCCTGGAATCAACACCTGTGTTAGGAAGACCTAGCAGCTCCTGAGAGTGAAGAGGATAGTGGCTTTGAGATTCATAACTAAGGCGATGCAGTGTTCAGTTCAAGGCATTTGCAACTTTCTGGGGCTCTGGGTTACAAGTAAGTTATACAAGTCTTTCAAATAAGACTACTTGTAAAATTATTCCACTGTTAACACTGACAGATGGTCCAGATATTTGGGGGGACAGCAGCATGTAACTTTCTCTACTGTCAGTGGAAAATGAGATCAACCTGTATATCTACTTCCATCACCCTGATGGATGGTTTCAGGGCAGCTGGTCAGTGTGGGTCTGGGAATGGTCAGCACTACCTGCTCTCATCTCTAGAGAGATGGTCATGCATAACTTTTGGCTTCTACTGTACATGAAGGCTTTCATGGCTTCTACCATACTTGAAGGCTTTCATGTAATCTGTAGTTCTAATCTCAGGTACCTAGTTTTTCAGAGAGAAGCATGGGTTCCTTCTGGCATAGCAGAAACAAGACAGAGTACGATCAAACACTTGGGTCTTCCCTGGCCCTAGCCAGGAACTGGCCCCAACCATCCACTAAGCAGTCTGTTTAGTGGTGCTCAGAGAAGGCTTTGCACTCTGGATGTCAGTAGGCAAAGACACCACTGTGTCCCTTCGAGAGGCCTTGCAGACACAACCTAGTACAAATTATAATCATCACAAAAGCAGCTAGCGCAGGTTCAGGGCGAAGGGACTAAGGTGATGCAGTAAAAGGAAGGTAGAAAGGAGCAGAAAGAGAAAGATCCAGAAGCTTCTCAGCAAGGAGGGGGCTAATAATGCCATGTTTCTACTGCTTAGGAAAATGGAGATTTTAAAATATGTGTACAATTAGTAATTTCCAATAAATTACTAGATAGAGAGTAATTGCTAAGATGGGCTTTCAGTTTCTAGTGTCCTAGTGTCCACTTAACAGTACTCTAAACAGTTACTATCACTAGTTGCTGTGGTTAGTCAAGATGTTTTTCCCTCTAAAAAGGACCGAATGGTTTCGATTCCTTTAAATCCTGTCTCTAATAAAAATTAGCATGTGGGGGCGCCTGGGTGGCTCAGTGGGTTAAAGCCTCTGCCTTCGGCTCAGGTCATGGTCCCACGGTCCTGGGATTGAGCCCCGCATCGGGCTCTCTGCTCAGCAGGGAGCCTGCTTCCTCCTCTCTCTCTGCCTGCCTCTCTGCCTACTTGTGATCTCTGTCAAATAAATAAATAAAATCTTAAAAAAAAAAATTAGCATGTGGCCCTTAGAGGATCCCTTCCCTTCATGCCTAAAGGTTAGTGATGTCCAAACAGGGCCCAGCGAAAAGGAACGGTGGGAGGGGCTCAGCACACCCACCAGCCACACTTCCTCTGAAGCTGTCCTGTGCCCTGTCCCTGCCTAACCCCTCCCTCACTGCAGGGCTGATCTTCCTTACATTTTTTTTCCTTGCCTAAAGCTCTTGAGTGATTACTCACTGCCGAAAGGCTACATCTCTACTCCTTGGCATGAAGCATAAGGCTGCCCAATCTAACCTGATCTCTCTTGTGGCTCCCTGCCCGCCTCCACACCCCCCACCCCCACCCCCCGCCTGTTCTGCTCACTCTAATTGTAACACTCTTCTCATCCCCAGGTCAGGCCGACTTGTTCAGTCCTCCCTGCCCTTTTGGAACTCATCTGTCTCACTCATTATTTATTCCCTGCCACACACACTTAATCTCCTCTGCAAATACCTCCCCAGGACACATGTTTCTCGGACAATATCCATCTGCAAGATTCAGCTGCTTGGCTTCGGAGCTGCTTCTCTGAAGTCTTACCTAACCTTCCCATGTACAGCCCCTCCCCCGGCCTTTCTGTGCCAGTCCTCATCCATGCAGTAGGGGACCAGACGACCTGCTGGTCCCTCCCCATCCAGATTGCGAAGCCCCGAAGAGAGCCCATAACAGGTTCTTCTGTGTTCCCAGTACTCAGCTCAGTGCCCAAAACCTAGTGACTACTTAATAACTGTAATCCTCACAGCTCCCTTAGATAAGGTGATATTACCTTGCTCTGCAAAGATGAGGCTTAGAGATGTGAAGAAATGGGTAACATAGCTCGTCATTGAGAGAGCTGGGATTCGAAACCAGGTTTATTTAACTTCCGAGTATATCCCTTCTCTATATCCTGGGTCTCATTTTAAAAGTTAAGTCCACAATTTATGTGACCCACGAAACAAAGTGGTTATTTGAATATTACTCTTTCTTCCTTAGAATATGCCAAAAGAGGAAAGAGTGATTCTGCCTGCCTGCCTAAAAGGCCATGCATGACACCTGATGCTATATTGGGACTCAGGGTACAATGTTCTTGATTATTGACAGATTCTGCAGTTTCTACTTAATTTACAGCAAAGCACTGTTTAGATATGGAAATTATACATTTACTTATAATAGCTAATTTAAAATTATATTATTTAAATTTATATTATATTACAGGATCTTTGGGTCTTAAGGTAAATTCTGCATTGTGGGGTTTTACATGATAGTTTTTCCTTTCTCAGAATAATACTGTAATTCCAACAAGAAAATAAAATAAAGGCATAAACTTTTGGGGGAAAAGTAATAAAAAAACGTTTGCAAATCATGATTTAACTGGTTCCTCTCACCCAAGATCAAATTTTTGGACAAAACTGTTCTGATGAAAAAGATAATTTTTAGAATCTAGGGAATAAATTCTAACATAATCATAATGATTAAATGACCATAAGATGGTACTTGAATCACAAGTATGCATACAGATATTTTTTTAAGAAATGGGAAGAAGAATCATATTCTTCAGTGGTGAAGAGAACATTAGACTTCACTGAGCCAAGTTCCGTGTATCACCCACTGCCCACTGGGTGAGATTATGAATTTCACTTTCAGAATGGTTATAAACAGAAGATCGGTTTCCTTTTGTTCTACGGTTAAGTTTATTCAGTAGAAATAACCATAATAGCTCATGATTTAGAAGCCAGCAGGGAAACATCCAGCCTTTTCAAAGAGCTATACTACAGAATTGGGGCAGAGAAAGGTTCATTACCTATTTATAATATCAATTCCTAAAAACTTGCAAATGCAGAAGTAAATAGGTAGCCAGATGCAATCCAATTTCAAAATATAGTAGAGATAACAGAATTTATTGGAATTCTATTATTTATGGATTTTACTGATAGAGACAATTATTAAATCCTTTATTTTTCGTGTTGTAAGACTTTTTTTGTGCTATCAGATTAAAAAAAAAAATGAGACATAGGAAAAGCGAGAGGACCAGAGATAGTTCTATGAAAAGAAACAACACAAACCACTTACTGACACAGTTTGAAAGGGCTGCTGTAAGGAAAAACACTTAGACAGCAGTTAGTAGGTGTGAAGTGCAGTTTGGAGTGTTTAAAAAAAAAACCCACAAAAACTACTTCTTTTAATCCTCACAAGAACCTCATAATGTTGACTTGCTTACAGGCTCCTTGCATGAAGCAGAAGAGAACGGGATGTCCAAGCTGGTGGTGTGCATGGAGTGAAAATGTCTTTCCTTGGACTTACTGATGGTAGACAAATGGATTGCTGCTGCCCTAAAAGAACTTTTCAAAAATTAATATCTGGTCCATACTTCCTAATATAAAACTTCCTAAACCATAATTAATTATATGCTAACAAGTGTAATTTCTGCAGGAAACTTCTTAAAACCAAATGCACAATTGTCTCCTATCACTCATTAATTATAATGATCTCTTTCCTTGCTTCTCATGTCAAAAGATCTGTTTCACTGTCCCATCCGAGGTGTCAGTTTTCACAGACTCCCTGACATTCTCCTGCTAAATCCCTTTAATAAAAACTTCTGTGTGACAACCAGCTGGGAACGTGAGTGCAAGCCGATGGCCACAAAAAAAGAACAAATCTGGTTTTCTGTATGGCGCCAGGATCAAATCAGACATTTTTAGGAAGTTTAATAAATTTTCTTAAGATAAATATAATTGTTTTACTGACTATTCACAACGGAATGAAAACCTGTCCCTCACCTTGGTCTAAGAACACAGCATAGAGTTTTCAAAGGACAAAGAGCTCAGTGATGAGAAAAAAATAGCATCCTTTAATGCATGTTTAATTTTCTATCTGATTTATTACAAAAGAATGTTTGATGAGTAGTTTGGGTAAATGCGGAAATATAGAAGTGAACTTCTAGTTCTAGAAATGCGGAAATACTAGAAATGAGGCTTTAAGATCCATACACGTTTTGCTGGCTACCTACCTAAGGCAAAGCAGCAAAAGGGAAAAGTGACAAAGAGGAGTAAATGAAAACAACACACATTTGTCAAGTCTACTGTGGCAATGAATTCAAGGTGAAATCTTTTTATAAAAAGCCGAATATATTATATAAAAATAAATAAATTCTTGATTTATGCATGAAACTGAAGTTTTTATATGGTACACGTCTTTTTTTTTTAATCAAAAGTGTTTTGGATGAATAAAAACATTTATGCCTGCCTTTTACTAACAGAAAATATTCCCTGTCTTATTTGAAATCTTTTTTTCATTTCATTTTATTTTATTTTAATTTCTTTTCAGTGTTCCAGCATTCATTGTTTATGCACCACACTCAGGGCTCCATGTAATACATGCTCCATAATACCCATCACCAGGCTCACCCAACATGTGCTTTAAAAAAATATGGCGAAATATTTCTTTCATCCCTTCCTTATGACCTCATCTCTTCCCCATTCATAATGTAGTGAAGTTCCTATTTGCTTTAAGATTGTGGCCCTGATCCCTGCAACCAGAACTATTCGTAAATTGTTGTTGTTGTTGTTGTTCAGATTTTATTTATTTATTTGACAGAGAGAGAGACAGAAAGAAAAAGAACAGAGGCAGGGGGAGTGGGAAAGGGAGAAGCAGGAATCCTACTGAGCAGGGAGCCCCATGTGGGACTTGATCCCAGGACCCTGGGATCATGACCCGAGCCAAAGGCAGAGGCTTAACAACTAAGTCACCCAGGCACCGCATCGCAAATTGTTTTTTAAATATGACTGTTGAGGAAGTGTTCATTGCAAAGATCACCATAGTATAAGAAGTTACCAGTGGCAGTAAAAGCACACATCAAAATAATTAGGACTACCCTCGTTAGAAGAACAAGGTGGCTGCTGTCCATTCAAAGCGTATTTTCACATTTAGGCATCTGCTTTACTGTTCTGGTTGCTTTGATTGTTGCCCACCTCCCATCCCCACGGACAGATCTCTAAATAGATGTTTTCCCCACAGATCTCTAAATAGATGTTTTCCCCACTTGGTAGTTTCTCCTGAATGAATGAATCAAAGAATGAGTACTTAAAATGATAATTTTCTAACATTTCACTGAAATGAATATCAGAATGTTTAATTAACATATTCAAGCCCTGAGTTTTAATTAAGAAGACATATAGCTCCAAAACATTTATGAATAAATTGAAGCAACAATGCCTAAAGAACAAAAATGAGAGTCATTTGAAAACACCATCACCTAAGGCGCAATGACGTGATGAAGTCTCATGCTGTAGACCATGAGAAGGTATAAAACATCATTAAGGAGGGACACTGGCACACAGTACATACAGCAAAAGAGCAAAATCATGAAGAGAATTTTTGTTAGTGCAAGAAAAGCACATAGCTTGTGTAAAACTCATTCTTTATTTAGAGCTGGTATTTTACTGGTAATTTACAAGGATTTTCTCTGTTGGATTGTCTGCGTGTAATGAGCAGTGGAGAGAAGAGAGAGAAATGAGGGGATTCTAAATGAGTAAAAGAAAATTAAGCTTTCCCCTGTCTTATTAAAGAAAAAAATTGAATCCATGAACAGACACTAAAAATTCTGTCCTAGGTGCTGGTTTACTAGCTAGAATGACGGAATTTGTGTTCTTCTTGGCCATCTCAGGATTTAAATAATTTTATGTGACAGTGCTGATGTGTTGATCAATAAAAAAACAGCAATCATTTACATTGAGAGTTTAGTGCAATTTTAAGAATCTGCATTAAGCAAGCTGAGTGTCTGTAGTGGAATCAATGCAAAACCACCTTCCTTGGTGAAGTGCATAAATGAAGTGGGACTGAAATTTTAACACCAATGATTATGGATTAAAGAAAAATCAAATCAATTGAAAGAATTGGCTTTGGAAATCACACAATGACAGTATTTTTGAGCATATAATACTGGGCAAAATCCAGGAAAGCAAACAGATGTTCACTTCCATTTCCCTCCTTCTTCTAGTATTTATCTTATCATTTGGGAAAAGCCTTCTTGTATTGCAGTTTGATTACATGTGCATTTTGCAAATTTCCAGATGTGTTCAAATGTTTTAATCTACATTATGGCTTTATATTTTAGGTCCCCATGATTCCCTAATCAGAGTTCTTATTTCTCTAAACATTAAATGAAATTGAAAATTTTCATATACCTCATTTAGTTTGAAAGTATTACAGACATTTTTTTCCAAACTAGTCTTTCTAGCTATATTGGTCTTGCATCTACTCAATAGATAATCAGTCCCATTATGTTGTACTGTAATACCAAATCCCATGAAAAGAACATTCACTTTCCTGCAAAAAAACACAAAAAACCCCCAAACAAAACAAAACAAAAACAAAACAACAACAAAAAAAAAACCCAAACCCCAACAACAACAAAAACACACAACTTTTTGACAGATGGGGTCACGATAATTTCCATTCTCAAATTTGTGCCAATAAAATTTACACATTTAAGAAAAGTATCCTTCCAGATAGGTGGTATGTGTAGTGGGTTTGCCTGTAATGTTTACTGAATGGTTTCCCATAAGAACTGATCTTGATTCTAGCATGGATTTAGAAGAGGAACATAGATGGTACGTTTATGAATTTCAAGATGCTAATATTATGGAAGAAGGTATCATAGAGACAATTAAAAGCAACCCTGGAAAATTCAAGGAATGTTTGGCCAATAACAAGACGATGTTTAATCAAAGTGGAGCTATGGTTAGCTTGGAAATAGGGCATCATGACAGTTGTGAAGGAGGGTGTGTTAATAGAAACTGAAATGTTAGCAGAGTTAGAGACTGGGCTTCAAGAAATGATGTGAAACGTGGTGAAGCCATGTATTTCGGACACTCTGACAAGCACTTGAAGGTATATTTTTATAACATAAGAATAAAAAGCGTGAGGATATCTACAATTAACCAATTGATAAGTCTCCAGTCTCCAAAAACAACTAGAAAGGTATAAAAGAAAACAAGAAAACAATGCCTTGTTTAAACAAAGGCATGTTTAGAAAATATGAATGGTAGTGTGGATGCAAGAGGCACTTTAAAAAAAGTAAGGAAAGGAGAATTGGGAAGGGGGCTGATATAGATGATCCAAAGGAATATCATTTGAAAACTCAGACTTGGAAAGATCTATACAGAGATATGGACAAAAATCTGATTGAAAGTGTTTGAAGGAAAGAGGTAATAGGAACAGAAGATGAAAAGGAGTTTATGTGAGTTGGGAAGGTTAGGATTTCAGATCCCTTCCATTTGGAGGCCTTGAAAAGTGAGTGGCCTATATGCTTTCATTTTATCAAGATGCTTCTGTAGGAGAACACAGACTCCTGTCCTAACAGCCTGCATGGCTGAGTCTAGGCGATTCTTAAACGGGTCACAAGAAAATGATGCTCCCAAGGCCATGGTCAGAGCATCAGTTTTCATTTAATAAGACTTCAACTTTCTGGAGTGAAAAAAGTCTGACCCATGGGCACAGATACACTCGGATCTTGGCCAGCTGTCTAATGAGCATGTGTCTTGGGTCATTCGGATTAGGGCAACCCCTCGGCACTGCACACAAGTCAGCACAAAGGGCCTAGGTAGTGTCAGCGGCTATGTTTTTCTAGTAGTAATAATATCTTAAATTTGGAGTAGGGCTTTCACATAATTTCATAGTGTTCTCACAGACTGCACTTACGGAGGGCAGTCCTAAATCCCTGACATGAAAATCCTTTCCTACTATGTCCAATCAACAGAGTGAACTAGAAATTGTCTCCTAAAATTTTCTACATTTTTACAATAAAAATTTCTGTGATCCCACCCTAATCAGACTTGCCTATCAATGAATGCTATTCTGTTTTCATTGCTAACTCTGTGAAATAAAACTTGTACATATCTTATCATGTAGAAAGAAATCCAACTGATTGCCTATGATACTGTAGTAAAAACATGATCAAATAGAGCCAGGTTTCAAAAGGTTAATGGAGTAAAATTCTACACCAGGAGTATGGAAACAAACCCTACAGAGGCTTAAATGGGAATGTAAACGTTTCCTCAGGGTACGGTATTCAAAATAATAGGTTATTTTGAAGGGAATCTATTCTGATGGTATAGAATATCTAAATCCCTCTGAACAAGTAGAAATTTCATTTATATAGATTAATGAGCTTATGACAAGCTCATACTCAAGAGTTACTCAGGCATTCCTTTGCTCCTTCCTAGGAAGAATAAATTTATTTTATTCATTCACTGAAAAAGTTACACTTTGTAATTTCTTAGCTATATAAATCACCACGTAATGAGAAATAGGGCCTACATGTTGGTAGTAAACTTAAATATGTTCGAATAAAGACTTCACAATGCTCTTTCCAATCATCTGTTTCTTTAAAAAAAAAAATTACACCTCATATTCAATGGAGAAACCGGCCAATTTCCCAGAAGTTAACTGACTTAAAACCCCAGGTAAACAAACAAACAGGCAAAAAAACCCAAAGGTCCACTGAAAGAAGAGAGCTCTGGATAAATATGTCATTGGCCCTTGGGTAACTAAATTGCAGCAAGCACTTACTTGTTAGACTCAAAGCTACCTCTCAAAAGACTAAGGCTTTTGTTCCTTATCTTCAAAGAACAACCCAATTGCATCAGAATCAAACTCTGTACACAATACTTGATCACCCCACATCAAAGCATGTCCCCTTTCCTGAGTCATTTCTTTTAATTAGAGCTAATAAAGATATGGGTTTACATGCTGACTGATGTTTGTAGCAAATCCCTAGAAAACATGGTCAGGAAATTCATCAGTGTGACGTTAGCATCTGTGTCTCAGGAGCCAGCCCACCCCTCCTCTACTCAGTACCTGACAGGCGCGCCTCGGCTCTGTGCTGGTTTCAGCATGACTGTCACCGTGTTGTCCGTTTGATTCAAAGGGGTCTCGAGCTCATAAGCCGGCATAGAGGGCGCTGGGGGGAAAAATGTGTGATGGGAGACTCGTTATTTCTGATCGATCTTTTCAGTTTTCCTCCTAGTTCTGTTGGAAAGAACATTAAGAACACAGTGCACTTAACCTACAGCTATGAACTGACCATGGGTGGCCTCTGTGTATATACCTTATACAGAATATTAGGAACTGCTGCGAAAACCAGTATATGTCAACTTCTTTGATCCTGAGTTCAAGTTGGGAGAGAGTATGAGGGGCTTGTGAGGTGGTACTAATAGTCTGTCTCTCGATTTGCGTTCTTGTTGAATGGGTGTGGGTTAACTTGAGAACATACATCAAGTTGGGCACTTACAATGTGTATACGTCTCGGTAGGTATGCTTTTCTTTAGAAATAGCTTTAAATGCATATTTAAGAAATAATCACTAGGATAATAAAACTGAATATTATAGCTCTCCCATCAAAGTCAAGATGGAAAACTCTGTGTATGCCACAGATCCATCTAGAGATCTGAAGAAGACTGTAGAAGCCAAAGAAGCTCGTTGAAATTAGTGACCACGAATGGGCTGTCAGGGAGAGCAGGAAGATGGAAAAGATACGGGAATTGGAGTAAGGAAGGCTTGGTTTGACTTTCTGTTGTTTTGTTTTAATCAGTGTAAGAGCTTAGGTTCATGAATTATCTCTGGATTTTCAGTTTACCCTTCTTTCAAAATAGGAGAAATTACCCTCTAGGGTTATTATGGGAATTGAAAGAGATAATAAAGAGCATCAGGTAAGTATAATTCTACCAATGTTTGTTCTTTTCCCCCACTTCAAGAGAATCCTATTTCCAAGTCTATTTTCTGGCATTCTTTGTTTTCTAGATTGTTTAGTCTTCTCATGTGAAGATAATGATAGAGTTCTTCAATAATTTTGTCATTGCCATGGACTAGATGGATCAAAGCTGTGATGTGGGAGGCACATGGTCTTTTTAAGAACCACAGGGGTAGGTGACTGATGAGAACACTAGTGATCATTTTTTTTTACAAATATAGTTTTTTAAATCTCTTACATATAAAAAGCTTTTATGTAAAAGGCATGGGTTATATCTCATTTCCATTTATTGGATTTTCTCAGCATTAAAAATTAACTCCAATTCTATTAAAAATTAACTCCGATTCATAACACAGAATTACATTTTGTATAGAGAATAGTTCTTTCTCTGAGGTCCATGAAAGTAGAAAATTGGGGTCCATAAACTGTAATTTTCTTTGAACTATAAAAATCAAATAGTTATTCTTGATGAGTCTGTGCAGGCTAACTAAAATGTCAACTGTCTTTGTTTTTGGATAGAACTATAAGAACTTGGTAGGCTAACAGTGGTCAGAGTCATATCAACCATAATTTTTGTATAACAAGAAATGGTAAAAATGAATTCTTTTTTCTAAAAGAACATCTTCTTTAAGATAATACTCTTTGAAATATGGTTTCCATAGGGGGAAACTACCAAAACAAAGAAGGCTTAGAGATACACATACTGGCACACATTTCCTCTTCAGTCTCCATCATAAGTTAAAGCACCAGATTCTATCATCTTAATTACATCTAGGTTATCAGTGCACTTGATCAAGATCAGAGAGGGAATGCGTAGAAATTACGACTAGAAGCCAGATTTTCTGATTCCAAGTCTAGTAGTCTCCAGAGATGTAGGAATAAATGGCATTTTTCTAACCTTACAAGGACATCTTCCTCTTCTTCCAACTCTCCATATTGTTATTACCTAATGTTTGCTATGAAATACCAAGTGTATGTTGAACTTCAAGTTGAGTTTGTGCTCATAAATAAATTCTTATATGATGAAAAATTTCCCCTCAAGTTATAGTTGCTTAAAAACAAAATTCCAAACCTCCCTCCCTCAAAACCTAATTGAGTGCTTATAGTACCTCTTTTTTTTTAGATTTTATTCATTTATTTGAGAGAGAGAGCACACAAGCAGAAAGAAGGGCAAAGGGAGAGGGAGAAGTGGACTCCCCACTGAGCAGGGAACCCCCGCCCCGATATGGGGCTTGATCCCAGGATCCCAGGATCATGAACTGAGCTGAAAGCAGATGCATAACCCACTGAGCCACCCACACAGCCCTATAGTACTCTTGTTGTAAGCCTGCCTCTGATTCTAAGCAAAAACTAGAAATGAGAGACAATAGATAAAATAAGGCTAAATATTAATTAGCTAGAGTTATTTCCCTCACCAGCCTCCTGCTCATCTTCCCTTAACCAAAATAGGCAAGGTCAGAACTCAAATACTTCACCACTCATACCCAAAGGGGGAAAATGGGAAAAGGAAATGTCCATGGAACTGTGTTCATTGCTATTATATATTCCACAGCAGATGGCGACTCCATTTCCTCTAGTCTGAAGCACAAAGACATTTTCTGCACAGTTGCACATGCCCAGAACTACTTCTCAAATTATGTCTTTGGTTGGATTGCATAACTGAGTCTCTACCAGCAAAAAGCTGGAGGCTGTAAGCGTCTGGGACCACCCCTCTGTCATTGCAGAGGACGTGCAACTATGAACGGTAAAGGTCCCAGCGAAGGCTAATCCTTCTGGAAGCAGATCCATATAATGCTGTCTTTCCGCTGAGCACTCAATCATTCATAGCTCACCGCAGAGATCTTTCCAATGGTGCTGCTCTAGTAACTTGTACTGTGAAGGGGGTAGGAGCGCGCAGACCAGAACCCTCACTCATGCTAAGGTCCTCCAATGCAAAACTACACAACGTGGCTACTTGCCAATGCAGCAGGATCGTAAGCTTCCAAATTATAAGTATTTGCAGTATCTTATTCCATTCCATGAGCCTGATTTTCACATATGTCCAAGTGCTCATCTGAATACAATGGGTCAGTTGGAATGAGCTTTGTATCCTTGACAATGGGGATGAAAAGGTACAAAAACGCTACCTCTGATGAAAGACATAACTCACAAAGGTATAATACCTGATATTTTGGTGGTGAACTGATTTGTGGCTGGAGGTCCAAACCCCTTAGCTGTGCTGGCTCGGATGGTGAAGGAGTACGTGGTCCCCGGATACAGTCCAAAGAACAGAAAATGGGTTTCATTCCCCAGTTTTGAAACTCTTCCACTTTGATTGGATAAGTCTATTTCGGGGTCAAAGGAACTGACTGCTTTGTAGGTGATCTGCAGGAGAATAAGAAAGCGATAACATGTCTGGAGTAGGTGCACCGGGATCACATCTTTATCCAGTAAACCCCTGTGATGTATGCTCTGTCAGATGCTTCATGATAAGCTCCTCTACTCACTTAGACGCTTCAAATCCTGGATCCAGTGAAGGGGCTCAGGAACTCAGCCAAAATTGCTCTGAGTTATTACTTTTACAGACAGAGGAACTGAAAGCCAGTAGATTAGAACACAAAGGATGAGTTCAAGTTTAAGCTAATACCTTGAAGTTGTTTGCTTTCAAAATGTCACTTTGGAAAAACTACATTACAGTTGGCTTAAAACAACATCACAAAATGTACAACTAGTTTAAACAGATAAGGATCGTACAAGTGTAAGGCCTCATCTCTCATCCAGGGGCCAGTTTGATTCTGCACTGAATAGGAGTATTGTCTACTGGGAACAAGGGTGCTTTTAAATGTTTTCGTCAGGGTGGGCAAAGATATCTGCTCTCACAATAAATCCCAGACACGCGTCAGGAGCTCCTGATGGTATGACCGTGGTGCTCATGAACGGTTGTATTTACTTCTTTTTCTTTAGAGCCACGCTGTCCCACAGGACTTCCTGTCATGATAGAAATGCTCTACTCCACACTCTCATGGTAGCCACCAGCCACAAGCGGTGACAGAGCCCTTGCAATGTGGCTCGTGAGACTGAGGCCCTGAGCATTTTATTTAATTTTCGTTTACTAAAATTTATATGTAAATCACCGTGCGTGACTAGGAGCTGCCATTTCTGGGGATGTCGCTCTAGAAGGTTCTCATATGTTTGCCACTTAACAGGTGCTCAAAGCACATTGGATGCGTCTGGAATGTGTGAAAATAAATATATCATAGGTGTCTTTAAATTTGCCCTTTCAGATGATTTTTTAAAGAATTTCACTGTAAGTGGTTCATCAACTATTCACGAGCATGCATTTTAGTGGTGATTACGAACTTCTACTGGTTGTAATGACATAATTTTTAAATGTGCCATATCAAAAGTTTTAAATTGCAAAACCGAGCATTTTTCTTGCTTTTAAATAGGTAAACTTCCTTATAATTTATGTGCATGAACACTAACACTGTTATTATACGGAGTGATAATTGACATTCTTTCTTCTTATATTTATACCATGTCATTATAATTAGGGGGACCTCTCTGCGAGATTATTTAGATTGAATCATCTAAGCTTTGGCAAGAAAATGTTTGCTGTATATATTAATCACTACAGTGCACACCACTCTCAGAGTTAGGCGGCATATCTGCTGTTAACCCTCTAGCCGATTTCCCTCACAAGGTTACTCTGAGTTGAGAGACAAGACAGCGTCTCCCACCTGCTGCTCTGGGAGGGACTTCAGCATCGGCACCACCGACCCTGTGCTTCGCTGTCTACTTAGTCCTCATTCTGACGCTTCTGGAGAAAAGGGTGGTTCAGAGAGGGTAGGTCTAAGCTGTGATGGCATTTTTGCTTCCCAAAGTTTATTAATTCATTCATTCATTCACCCATTCTAAACACATTCATTGCCTGCCTCCGGTGACCCAAGCTCGGTGCTCTGAGCTGGGATCTCACATGGTGGGGGAGACATGAGACCTGTCCTGGGAGAGGTAACAGGCTGATGGCAAAGCAGAGATACAATTCAACACCTATGATACAGTCTTTGTAAATGAGGATGAGCACAGCCCACCAGGGCTAGGTAAAGCTCCTTGTTCATCTCACTGCCTTAATAAAAACTTTAATGGGACACACTTGTATAGGAGACAAAATCCAAACTCCCTACCTTGGGGTTTAAGACCTGCAACGTATCTCGGAATACTTGACACAAAGCCATTACATCACCTTCTGCCCTGGTCAGGGGATAAGGATTTTTTGTACCACAAACACTGGGCTTTTCTGACACTCCTTGGCTCATAATCATTCACCTGCCTGGAAGGTGATAGCGCCATTATGAGGGGCGCTATCACCCCCTCGGGACACGGAGAACCTTCTAGAGCGACATCCCCTTTCTCTCCCTGCTCAGATTCACTCATTCCATTGGAATATTGATGGGGTGAACACTGACACCGCGAGCACTGTGGTCAGTGGGTGGACACAGGCTCTGCCCGCAGGTAGCTCGGTATCTGGACTACAGTGGGTGGAGCTGGGAGACATGCAGGAAGTAAATTAAGAATTTGAAAATACTAAAATTCAGTAGATGAAATAAACATGGTGCTAAGACAAAGAATATTGTAGGCAGAGAGGGCTACATGCTCAGCCACCGGGAATGATTGTGGAAGGGGCCACTGAGGGCTGACAGTTAATCTGAGGAGACTGGGGGCACCTGGGTGGCTCAGCTGGTTAAACGACTGCCTTCGGCTCAGGTCATGATCCTGGAGTCCTGGGATCGAGTCCTGCATCAGGCACCTTGCTTAGCAGGGAGCCTGCTTCTCCCTCTCCTCCCTGCTCCTGTTCTCTCTATCTCTGTCTCATTCTCTCCAATAAATAAATAAAATCTTTTAAAAAATCTGAGGAGACTTGAACTTTGTGAGAGAGCCTGCCATGCCAAGAGTTTGGGAAAAAAACAGCAAGAACCAAGGCTGTGAAGCAGGAGTTTTCTGCGCATAGTTAGTGGACAGAAAGAAGGCCTGTGTGACTGTGGCTCAGCAAGCAGGTGAGTGTGGTCCTTCAGCCAGGGTCTGGGGGAGTGGGCGTGGGCCATACCACGAAGTGCTCTGTACCCTAAGATAAGAAGCATGGATGCATCCAAGGGGAGAGCCTTGGAACATTTTATTTATTTATTTTATTTATTTTTTTTAAATTTATTTATTTGTCAGAGAGAGAGCGAGCACAGGCAGACAGAGCGGCAGGCAGAGGCAGAGGGAGAAGCAGGCTCCCTGCCGAGCAAGGAGCCCGATGTGGGACTCGATCCCAGGATCGCTGGGATCACGACCTGAGCCGAAGGCAGCCGCTTGACCAACTGAGCCACCCAGGCGCTCCGGAACATTTTAAAGCATGAAAACCAAATGACCTAATTTCCCTTATGAAAAGACCACATTAGGTGCCAGGGGGAGAAGTGGTTTGTTGGATGGAGGCAGTTAGGGGAGGCAGAGAGGCCACCAGGAACCACCACAGAGACCATGGGAGAACCTTCAGCACCTCTGACAGTGCCATGGTTGGGAGTAAGGTGAGCATGGCAAAGAGTAAATGGAAAGAACTGGCATATTTGAGAGTCAAAATGGACGGAAGTCAGTGATCGACTGAACGGCAGGATTGGATGAATGCAGGATAGTTTCCATACGTGGGGCTTAAGCAAAAGATAGCCCCGCTTGTTGAAAGGGATGGAACAAAAGAGGGGAAATGAACTGCTGGCTTGTGGACATAGTGTGCATGGTATCAGGCTGGGATTGGAGAAGTCTGGCCTAGAAACAGAGATGTGCGGGTGATCAGCATTGCGATATTATGGTTTAGGAATGGGTGAGGTCGCTGGGGAAAGGATTTGAGAGAGAACACTGACATTTAATATAATCAGTGGTGGAGGAGGAAAAACCAACAAATGAACCCGAAAATCCAACAAAGAGAGCTGTCATGGAAATCAAAAGAGAGAAAAAAGAAAGAAAGAAAAGGAAAAAAGTGTCTGAAGGAGGAAATGCTTTCGAAGACACTGGGAGTTTAGGCAGGACTGGAACAAAGTGTGTCCGCCCGCCATGTCTGAAGCCAGAGTTTCCATTTCCTTCTCTGCAAAGCTTCCAGGACAAGGCCTAACCATCACTGGCTCAGATGAATGCCTGGTGTTGTGGCTGTGTTCGTACAGCTCACCTGGGGAGGCATCATGGTGTGCTGTGAACGCTCTCGCATGGTCTGAAATCATGGCTTAAATATGACAAAGGAAGTGGAACTATTCACCCAAGTGCATCTTCCTTTTGAGGAGGGACTGATGTCTTACTCTTCTTTCTGACCTCACAGTGATGTGTACATATTTGGCATTCAGTATATATTTTCCTCAAAAGGCTCCCGGGGAGAAGAGGTGTGCGTATGTGCTCACATGTGCTCTCGCTACGGCAAGTAGGCTGTCACAGCATCCGCTATGACCATAGAGCAGAAAGCAAATGCAGAAGCAAGGGACCTGTTGCTCCACGGGGGCAGATAGCTTGATATTCACCTATTGCCATGGTCATGTAGGATAAGCTGGACGCGGGCTCCGTCACGGGTCTTTTGCTCACAGCCCTTTGAGAATTTGCTAAGATTAAAATATCCTCTCTCCCCGACTCCTGAAAATGCACATACACACTAAATGCAAGCACTCATAACAAGTACGGACCCTCTCCCTCACTATTTTTAAAAGATTTCATTTATTTATTTGAGAGAGAGAGTGTGTGTGTGAGAGTGAGTGGCAGGGGAAGGGGTAGAAGGAGAGGGAGAGAGAGAATCTCAAGCAGACTCCATGCTGAGCACGAAGCCCGATGTGGGGCTCGATCTCACAACCCTGAGATCATGACCTGAGTCAAACCAAGAGTGGGATGCTCAGCTGACTGAGCCACCCAGGTGCCCCTCTTCTCCCTCTCTTTGAACAAATCCCTAACCAAGTATGTTATATATATACAGACACAAAATATCCAAGAAAGGCCATTGATCCCTCTCAAAGACATCCAGAGCCCACCCATCCCTTTCAAAGACATTCCAGAATACCAGGAATAAAAAACCCAGCTCCTCAGGAATAGGAGCAGTCCACTCTAGAATCCACTGTCTGTGGGAAAGTGGAGGCTCCATCTACATATTATCTGAGCAGTTGTTCTAAAGGACACGGAGAAACACCTCTATGCTCAGACCCAAATGTACCATGTCCTTTTGGCATTTATTTTTTCATTTGTTCATTAAGAGCCTATGAAGTGCCAGACTATAGTAAAGCAGCAGGAAACTCCCAGAAGGCAAGTTTGGGACTGCTTCTATGCTTGCACTGGATCGCTGGCTGAGGGCCAAGGAAATCCTGATGCAGTCTGTGTGAAGAACACTGGGGCATCTGGGTGGCTCAGTCCTTAAGTGTCTGCCTTCAGCTCATGATCCCAGGGTCCTGGGATCTAGTCCCGCATCGAGCTTCCTGCTCAATGCGGAGTCTGCTTCTCCCTCTGCCTCTTTCCCTTTTCTCCCCCTCACTTGTGCTCTCTTTCTCTCTCTCCCAAATAAATAAATAAAATCTTAAAAACAAAACAAAACAAAACAAAAAAACGCTGATGTTCCACATCGGGCATATGCAGTTTTATGGGATGCCCCAAGTCAAAAGCAAACTGACACACAAACAACACAGGTGGGGATTACATTTAGGTGAGATGGGGTCAACTGTTGCTTATATTGGATGATTTCTGATTCATACATAGATGTCTGAAATTTTCTCAAATAACCTTCACTTCCCCTACTTATAGTTTCAAGTTCTGAACCAAAAGATTCATAAAGAACCAAAATAGAATAACATGCAATCTTTGGCCAGAAAGGGATTAAAAATCTTCTAGGGAGTGTGAGTTGATTGGAATTTCAGCTAGTGTTAAATACAGTCCTTTAACGGAGAGCCAAGGAATCAGAGGAAGGAATAATGAAATCTGATTTCCGGGGAGAAAGAACCTAGGATACTTCAGAGAAAAGTACAATATTTAGATAAAAAACTGAAAGAGATGCGGAAGTCCCACAGGAAGAGACAGGAGGGGAGAGCATCAGGAGGAAAGAAGGAAATAAGCCAAAGCAGGTGGTGTGATCGTTCAGAAGATTTTCAGAGAAAAGAATATTCCACATATGTAGCTCATTAAGTTCCAGGAGAAAAATATTGGGAGATACAGTAATAAATGAGTTGGAATTAGATCATGGCAGGCCTTGAATACTGAAATGAAACTTCTTGACATGGTCCTTAAATTCTACTCCTTTCTATACTCTTCCCTATCTGAGTCAGTAGTGCTTAGTTGAGCCCAGTTATCCAGGCCCAGGACCTTCACATGTCTTTAACTACTGAATGCCCCCATCAGTTGACAAATCCAGAATATTCCACTTTGCTATGTGCCCACAACACTGCATTTTATGCTCCTCACACATTAAAGTGATTTGCTTTTGGTACTTATTTTATTCTATCATTAGTTGTTGTCAGTACTGTTACTTCTAGTAGAGAAGGGACAGTACCTTTTATACTTCTGTCTTCTCCCCGTACCTTTTACACTCTCTCCCTCCATATATATATATACACACATATATGTATATATACTGGAATTTAAATTTTATATATATAATTTAAATTCCAGTTAGTGAACACACAGTTTAATATGAGTTTCAGGTGTACAATAGAGTGATTCAACACTTCCGTATATCACCCGGTGCTCATGATGACAAGTGCCCCCCTTTATTCCCATCAGCTATTTAACCCATCCCCTACCCAACTCCCTTCTGGTAACCATCAATTTGCTCTCTATAGTTAAGAATCTCTTTCTTGGTTTTCCTCTTTCTCTCTTTTTTATATATATATATATATATATATACATATATATATATATACACATATATATATATATATACATATAATATTTACATTATATATATCATATATTAAATATATATCTATTTATATATTTACATTATATATAATATAGTAAATATAATATATTATGCATTATATATTATATTTATTTTAAAATATTTATGTATATCATATATATATAGGGAAAAATATATATGTATATATATATTTTCCCTTTTTGTTCCCAAAGCTTGTTGATGGGAACATGGCCAGGAGTCTGGAGTTTACTTACTAGGCAACCAAGAGCCATACAGAGTTAGTGAGGTACAACGAAAATACTTGGACATATATATATATATACCCTTTTGTATGAGAGAGTATTACTGGCTGATAAACTTCTAGAAATAGGCTTGATATGCAATGTTTAAATTTTGGTAGGTTCCCCCAATTTGCCTATGTAAGAGATGCAAAATGTATGTTTCCATCAACAGTCTATGCACATGTGCATTTGCCCACATCACTGTTTAACACATATTATACAAACCTAAACTTTTTGTAGCACTTGCTTTATTTCCTTTCTGAATCATTAGTAAGGTAGGATAGGTATCTTTTCACTTTAATGCTACTTGGATTTTTTTCCTATGAGTTGCCTCCTCTTATTTTTTGTCCAGTTTTTCTAATGGAATGCTTTGTCCATTTCTTAGCAATCTGTATCAAGTCAGTTTAATGTGCCCAACAGCCCATCCACTGTTATAAATTTGAAAACAATTTCCTCAAGTCTTCTGTCTGTATTTAGACTTTCCTAGTGCTATCTTTTGTTGTTCAGAAGTTTAAATTCTTATGTAAGTAAATCTGTCATTCTTTTAAAATATAACTTCCAGGTCTTATGTCAAGCTTAGTAAGATACATTACAGAAATATCTTCCTTATTTTTCTTATAGTGTTCTGGTAGTTTAACTTTTGTGTTTAGAACGTGAATCCATTTGGTGTTTGTTTTTTTTTAAACGATGTGAGGTAGTTTCTTAGATGGCATATTATTCTTGTAAAAATGCTGGGTTTGCTAGCATTTATTAAATTTTATCGATCTCTATTCATAAATACAGATTGCTTGCCCTATAACTTCTACCTTGTAAAATTTTGGAAGGTCATATACCTAGCTGTTAACTCTGAAAAGTGAAATTGGGAAGCAATGATATTATGTTGAATACTTTTGTGCTTAAAATATTCAGAGAGCAATATTACATTTCTAATTTAAAAAAATTAAAATTTTGATCACAGTTGAGGAAAGCTGTATTTATCAGTCTAGGTTTTAGGCAGATGACTCTGATAAAAATAAAGGGCTAATCAAAAAATGAAACAAGATGGGACCAGGGAAGGAGACAAACCATGAGACTCTTAATCTTACAAAACAAACTGAGGGTTGCTGGGGGGTCGGGGAGAGGGTATGTGCTATGGTAGTGCTATGAATTGTGTAAGACTGATGATTCACAGACCTGTACCCCTGAAGCAGATCATACATTATATGTTAATAATTTTTTTAAAGGACTGATCAAGAGGTAAGGGACCAAAAGGACTAGATTCTGAACAAAAGTGGAAAAAACAGAAAGGAAAGGCTAGTTCAAGAAGGTTGAAAATGGTTGTCAGAGGAATGAAAAGAAGAGGCAAAGACTAAGACCAGAAGAATGCTTTAATGCTGCCAACTGCCATGACTCCTGGCAGAAAACGATGATGTTAGCATTTCCCAACCATTGATGGTGTGGTACATTTGCCTAACAGATAAAGAGAACCTGAAAATAATCTGAACCCATAGCATATTCATGTACAACATCTACAGCATTAGACCTGTTTTCTCTTCTCTCCTGCAAAAACGAGCCAACGGTGCTTCCTATCTTAATGAAACACCTGTATCATTTGTTACTAAGTTTTTCTCCAACTATGATAATTTACCTCACTTTCCAGTTTTTACCTTTAGTCAAATGTGCTTCTATGACAGAATACACTGTCCCTAAGGTTCCTGCCTTTTTTGAGGGGACAACTGTTCTCTATCTCCTTAGCATGATGTCAGTAGCCAGAGACGATGGTCCTCCAGAGGGGACCAAGTCTGGTTCAACATCAGTCTTTGGCTCTAGGAGGAAGCTGGGCCTATCACTGACTCTCGCTCAGGCTGTGCATGGCATATAGTGCATCTGAGCTGAAGAAGAGCTCCTTCCTGAGACCCCATCTAAGACCTATTTCATGAACAGAAAGGGATTTAAGAGAGAGAAAGATTTGGTGGCAAGAAAACTTGTATTTCATCACTGAAGCCTGATGCACACATTTGACATTTTCCCTTTGGTACCTAGAAAATAAACCAACCTGCTCCACTTACCTAGATCTTATTTTTTAAAACCCTGATTTAAGGCACATTCAGGTATCCCCAATTATAATAGCATTTAGGTCAGTGTTCAACTGGGAGACCCTGGCTGCTGAATTCAGAGATATTAACGGACTCTTCTTTTGAATTATTATTCCTACTGTTTTTTGTGCATAAAGATGTATGTTTAGTGGCATCAAGAAGAATGAATCTGGCTATCATTTTCTGTCTGTCTAGATATCTACAAGTGGCTTTTAGGACAGACGGACTTACTTCTTGGCACTTGACACTGGTTCAAAGGTTGTTATCTTTTCTAGGAAAATATTCTGTTATTCTTACGTAGGAATCTCCAAAACTGAGCCCAGAAAATGGTCTTGGGCCCAACAATATTAACTAAAAATCTGATCACTGAGAAAAAAATATGAACTTGTTTGATGATAACACTTAGTTCTTTCAAAGCTGAGCCACAGATTTTTATAACACTGAATTTGTTTACAATAATGAAGTCGCCCAAGGAACAGCATCAATAACTTAACATGAAAATCAACTTTTTCTTTTCTCTTTTCTCTTATGTTGTTTAGCTTTCAATTAAAAACATTATTTTTTGCATCTCAATACCAATTTTCTAAAGGTGTAAGGTAACATAAATGTAAGGCTAGTTGGGTCAGGGAGGGGGTTTACTAGCGATTACTGTCTGACAGCTAATCCGCTCAGTCTTTTGTCATAGTTCTGAAAGGTATTCAAGCAGAGGTTCCATAAGAGGAATTGCCGTGATTTTTAGAAACCTAACAACATATAATTTTGTTAAATTTGCATTCAAATAAATGCTTGCTTAAAAAAAAATGCACCTGCTTGTTTCTATGACAATAGGCACAGTGAAATAATGCTCATACAGATGTGATGATGACTGTCACTCCCTGTTATTGCTGTTATTTTTTTCCTTGAACAATTCATCAAATTCTTCTCTGCTCTCTATCATTCAATCATTTGATATGCCTCAGTAGACAAAACTATGTCAAGGAAGTCTAAATGATGTTTTGCTAATACTAAGAAACCAAAAGACATTATTCTATTGTTACCCCTGAGACAATGTCTATTGACTTTGCTAATTGGATAATCAGTGTTCGTCTATAATTCAGGAGTAAAATATTTTATAGCTAGCAAGAAAAGGACTTACTGTTTTTAATATGGGTGATTATTTTTAATACCGTGTTGTGTCTTTACATATAATAACATATAGTCTAGAAACATCCAAATCATTATAAGCATAATTCCTGAAATGACACATAATTGAAAAACCCGGGTTTGTTTTTTTTTTTTTTTTTTGCTTCTATGCAGGAAACATTGTAACTATCAAAGGCATTAAACTTCTTAAAAGACATGATGCCATTATGCATTTTTAAATACTAGACAGTTTAGCTATCATAGAAATTATAATGAAAAACTAAATTACTAATGAATGTATATACTACCTCGTATAAAGTGATGACACCATATGTTTGAATTGGTTCTCGCCATTGAAGAAATATCTTCTCTTCAAAAGTACTTCCTTGGATGGATTCAGTAGGAACAGCTCCTGGCACTAGAAGGGGGTGAAAAATCAATAAATGTTTGAAAGACTCCCCCAGATTAGATTTTCCTAGACATATTAGGTTTTTCACTTTCAATTGAGATATAAGATTTAATAGTCCATAGATACACATAGTTTTCTTTTAAAACCATTTTGGCCACACTGTCCTTATAAAGAAAATAGTCTCATCACTTTTTTCTTTAAAGTTTGAATCAACTAGACGAAGCTCAGTAATCACCTTTTAAATGAATTTTTATATTCTTCAGAAATAAAGATACAGAGCAATAAGAATTCCCACACGTTGCTTATGAGAGCAGTAATGGGTACAGCCACTTTGGAAAATAATTTGGTAGTATTTAGTAAAGTTAAAGAGGCATGTATCATATGACCCAATAATCCTACCTCCAGGTATATTTCCTAGTAATATTCTTGCATGTATGTACCAAGAGACATATAGTAAGATGTCAACATAGCTTTTTTAAAAAAGATTTTATTTATTTGACAGACAGGGATCATAAGTAGACAGAGAGGCTAGCAGAGAGAGAGATGGGGAAGCAGGTTCTCTGCTGAGCTGAGAGCCTGATGTGGGGCTCCATCCCAGGACCCTGAGATTACGGCCTGAGCTGAAGGCAGAGGCTTAACCCACTGAGCCACCCAGGTGCACCGACATAGAATTTCTTAATAAAAATAACAATTTGGGGACAAACTGAATGGTTTAATAAATTGTTATAGTCACACAATATAACACAAAAAAGACTGAGTATAAATGACAGCTATATACATTATCATGGATGAATTTTATATTTATAATTTTATATTTTTATATATTTTACAGTTATAATATCAAGTGACAAAATTATGTTAAAGAAAAATGGATATGAACTATTGTACTGACATTTAATATATCTGTTAAAAATTCACACAAAATAGATATTCTAAAAAGATGTGATATAGATGAAATAATATGTAATAATAAATATTTTTAAAAATATTTTATTCATTAACGATACAAAAGACTTTGGGAATTTTATGCCAGTTTTTAAAACCTGAAATATGCAACACCTTTTGACTAGTTTTCAGATAAATCTAATTGATATAAGGAAAGGTGGAAATTTACCTGCCAATTTTCTATAAAATAACATTTAATGTTATTTTAAAAATATTGTTTATCTCATTTTCATTTAAATTCAGTTTTTGCATTGCATCATATCATACAAAATTTAGTGTATTAGTGTGTCTATTCTATTTAAAAACTAGTATATCTGTCGTACTTATACTTGAAGGTACATGATCAAAGTTTTTGGTGACTCTATGGGTGATCATAAAGTGGTGAGAGAGGACTTACACTTCTCAAAACTTACTGCGAAACTACAGTATCAAGACTGTGTGGAATTGACATAAAGATAAACATACAAATTAGTGGAGCAGAATTGAGAGTACAACCTACATTTGCAGTCAATTGATTTTCATTAAGGGCCCAGGAAAATTTAAAGGGAAGATAATACAAATGGTGCTAGGACAACTGGATATTCATATGTGAAAAAATGAAGCTGGATTCTTTTACCTCACACTATATAGAAAGGTTATACCAAAATTGGTTAAGAGCTCAATGTGAGAGCTAAAACTACAAAATTCTTAGTATAAAACATAGATGTGAATATTCATGACCTGGGATTAGGCAATAGTTTCTTGGACATGACACCAAGAGCAAAAGCAACAAAAAATATACAGATAAACTGTACATCATCAAAATGAAAAGCTTTGTGCTTCAAAGGACACTATCAAGAAAGTGAAAAGACAACACAGAATGGGAGAAAAGTTTAACAAATCATGTATCTCGCAAGAGGCTTATATCTTAAATACATAAATTACTAAAAACCAATAAGAAAACAAATAATCCAATTAAAAACGGGCAAAGGGTCTGTATGAACAGTTCTCCAAAAAAGATATACCAATGGCCTATAAACACATGGAAAGATGCTCAACATCACCACCTAGCAGGAAAATGCCAATCAAAACCACAACAAGATAGCCCTCTGCACCACTTAAATGGCCATAGTCCGAAGGCAGATAATAAGTATTGGTGAGATGTGGAGAAACTGAAACCCTCATACACTGATGGAGGGAATATAAAAATCCTACATTTTCAAAGGAGGATTTCAAAGGATCTCCTTTGAAAATGGTCTAGCAGTTCTTCAAATAGATGCACATTGTGAATTTCACTCCTAGGTACATACCTAAGAGAAATGAAAACATATACTACTCAAAAAATTCTACACAGGGACACCTGGATGGCTCAGTTGGTTAGGCGGCTGCCTTCAGCTCAGGTCATGATCCCAGCGTCCTGGGATCGAGTCCCACGTCGGGCTCCTTGCTCAGCAGGGAGCCTGCTTCTCCCTCTGCCTCTGCCTGCCACTCTGTCTGTCTGTGCTCACTCTCTCTCCCTCTCTCTCTGACAAGTAAATAATTTTTTTAAAAAATTAAAAAAATTCTACACAAATATTAATATAAAATTTTACATGAATATTAATATATTAATATTAATAGCGTTTTCATAATAGCCCCAAAGTATAAACAACCCAAACATTCATCAACTCATGAATGGGTAAATACATCTCAATAAAGTTAGAAAAGGGGGTTGGAGAAGTTTTAGATTATGGGAGGATATGAATAGTCCTTTAAGGGTGGGTAAGAGCTCCACAGATTGGAAAGAGTGCCTAGAATTGCAAAAGGACACTCACAGGTATGCCACATTTTTTTTGGTTGAGAGGGTACATAGGTGGATGTAGGATTTTATAGTTATTTTAAATAGAGCTCAGTATAGCTTGGCAGAAAAAAAAAAAAATACTGATTCTGGATTGCAGGCCTGGGTTCTCATTCAAGATTTCTCAGTAATTAAACTATGTAGTTTGGGAATTCACTGAACCTCTTGGGTCTCAGGTGCCTCATGTTTAAAACGAAGAAGTTGGACTAAGTTCATCTTTACTATCCAAACTCTAAATAACATACAAATATTCTCTCTCGTGATACCTTTAACATTAGTAAAAAGACAATTTTTCCCACACACTTTTTCATGAAGTAAACAATATTCAATAGAAATAGTATACCACAGTAAAACTCACAAGGTTCAATGAATTGTAGCCTTTTATAATAGTAGATACATAAAGTGACCTCATCATTCTTTTCTCTTCAAACTCGGTATTGACAATTATTCTATTTTTGTCTTTCTTTTCTCTTTCTCTTTTTGAAGTCTTTGTTGTTGTTGGGTTGTTAGGAAATATAATTTGAAATAAAAGGTTTTCTAATTAACTGGATGCCATTGTGCAATGAAAATAATAGGTTTTTATTTGGAAATTATGCATGCCCCAACTTCTGGGAATAACAAGACAATTTAAACAAACAAAAAGTAAGTTATTCTGATCTCAAGTTTCGACAGAACTTAACAGAGTTCCTAGCTCATGTCCTTTCTCAATCTGAAACCCAAAAGGGGTAAGGGGGTCCGTGCATGTGGGTTCATGAATAAGACATATCTGCTCATCTCTAGAAATGACTACATCTTCCCCTGTTGTTGATTAAAACATTACTGTTGATTAAAACACGAATAAGATGATTATCACCAAACTTTATTGTTTTATCTAAGGACTAACAGAATACTTTTGAGTGTTTTAATACCTACTCAGTATGATGTCTAGTGTTACAGAGGAATAGAAGGATTTTCTCTCTAGTTTATAGGTAAGAGACAAAAGATTGTATATAACAGAGAGAGGGATCAAGGAAAGGTCATAAGGAATTACTTTGAATCATTACAGCAATAATAATGACCACTTATTAAAGCGCCCCTCCCACCCCTGTCAGCTACAAACAGCTCTCTATGTAAATTTCCTCTAACTCTAATACGGTTGAGAACTGTTACTATTCTCACTTCTCAGATGAGGAAATTAAAGCCCAGAGATTAAAGATTCTTATCAGGTGCAAAGGAGGTCAGAAGGATGAGAGTGCTACAGGCTGTAAGAATTGGAGGCAGCTCTTTGAAGGACCTGAAGACTGAGGAGCCCTTTGAAGGGCAGCAGAGGAGATGGAAGTGAGAGGTAGCCAGGTGGAGGGCAGGAGGCTCAGGAGAGCAGACCCTGAGGAAGAGCCTGAAATGGAAGAAGCGTGACCTATGGCACTGACGTCTGGGTGATATCTTTGCAGAATGAGCTGCACTGGAGGAAAAGCCACTAGTTCTAGAGAAGGAGCCAGGAATACAGAAAACCTTGAAAGTCAAGATTTAAAGTAAGTCATTGAGAGCTCCGTGGAGAGAGTGACTTGATGCAGATGTATTTTATTTTATGGTTAAATTTTGTTTAAATTCAAGTATAATTAACTGAGAGTGTTATACTAGTTTTAGGGGACCAATGCAATGATTCAACAATTCTATATACATTTATCAGTGCTCATCAGGGTAAGTGTACTTTTAATCCCATTTATCTGTTTCACCCATCCCCCCAACCACCTCCCCTCTGGGGACCACCAGTTTGCTCTCTGTATTTAAGAGACTCTTTTATGGTTTGTCTCTTTCTTCCTTTGTTCATTTTTTTTAATTCTACATATGAATGATATCATATGATGTTTGTTTTTTTCATTTTGCATTACACCCTCTATATCCATCCATGCCATGTGGCAAGCTTTCATTCCATTTTACAACTGAATAATATTCCATACATCATCCATCTATATGTGGACACTTGGGTTGCTTCCATATCTTGATTATTATAAATAATGCTGCAATAAAAATAGGGGTGCATATGTCTTTTTGAATAGTGTTTTCATCTTTTTGGGCAAATACCCAGTCTTAAAATTACTGGATCGTATGGTATTTCTATTTTTAAGTTTTTCCAGGAACCTCCATACTGTTTTCCACAGGGGCTGCACCAATTTACATTCCCACCAACAGTGCATGAGGGTTCCTTTTTCTCTACATCCTTGCCAACACTTGTTATTTCTTGTGTTTTTTATTTTAGCCATTCTTAGTTTTAATTTTCATTTCCCTGATGATTAGTGATGTTGAGCATCTTTTCATGTGTTTGTTGGCCACCTGTATATCTTCTATGGGAAAATGTCTATTTTGGTTTTTTGACTGTTTCTTTTGTTGTGCAGAAGCTTTTTTATTTTGATGTAGTACCAAAAGTTTAATTTTGCTTTTATTTCCCTTGCTAGAGGAGACTTACCTAGAAAAATGCTGCTGTAACTGACATTGAAGAGAGGGGACTCAAGTGAATAAAATCATAAATGAAGGAGGAGAAACAACAACCGACACCACAGAGATGCAATTGTATTTTAAAGATTAGTTTTATGGGTGAGTAGGCAACATTAGAATGGGGTAAAACTGGAACCACCAAGGAAGGCTAGAAATTTCAGCATGAAATAATGAGGATCTGGATATAGTAGTGGAAAAGGAGAGAAAAGCACACTCTAATATTTTAGGAGTAGAAATAGCAGCAGGAGTTAGAACCAAAGTAAGCACAGAAATGAGGGGGTAGGGGGGTAGGGAAGAGTCAGAGGTGACCCACTGACAACGTTGGTACTTTCTTTTCACTTTTCAGAGAGATAAGGAAGAACTGGAAGAAACAGAGACAGGGCTTCCAGCCTCAGCCTGATGGGATGACCTGTAGCAAACTCACATTCTTTTTATGCTGGGTGTTGTATAGGAAATAGACACTCAAAAATACTTCATTAGCTCTTTAAATGGTACAATAGAGTATTGTTGTAAACATTTAATATATGTTATATTCAATAATCAAGGATCATGGCATAATCAGCTGCATAAGAAAAAAAAGCGTAACATCTCTTCTTCCCAGGAATAAGTAAGTACATTCATTTGATGGGTTTCTCAAGTTCTTTGTCACTTCCTCTGATGCCTGGCAAATAAATTGTAGATCAAATATATGATACACTACCGCTGCATTTTATGTGCCAAATGTAAATGTTATTGTACATGGGAGTCCCCTGTACAATCAACGTAAAACTCATATATCCTTGCTATGGGATTCAATGTATAATTTTACTATTTTAAATTATTTCAGAGGTTTATGGCAATTGTGTATTTGCTTTTTTTGATGAGTTGCTGCAGCCATGCATTGTCTGTTTGTTAAATCCTTGTTTATTGAGGTAATATCCAATTACAGTACTGTTCCTATGGGAAAGTATGATCTATTACATGGCCACCCAACCTAATGAGGTAATTTCTCAGCACTGTGCTGAAAAGCAAGGACAGCCTCTATTTTGTGCTGAATTTTTATCTGAACAATGAAGTATGTTTCAGAATACCATTTCAATATATTTAAATAAGCATTTCATATAAATAATACCCCAGCAGCAGCTCTTAAGTCCAACATGATTATAAAACTTGAATGAAGAACTATTTAGAGCAATATAGCATAATTATATATAGAAAGGTAACTATATGACTCATAAGGAATTAAACCTCTACATCTTTCTTCCTTTACCTTTTCAAAGCCATGCTTACGTTCCCAGAAGCACATTTATATTATTCAACCAAGTAACTAGTTCCTTCATTTTCCTTTTAGAGACCTCAATTTAAAAGACATAAAAGCTGCTTTTCTGAGGGCATATATATTTCATAAAACATATCATTGAAAAGTACTCACAATCTTCATCCGTCTGTACTATGAGTTCTTGACTTTCCTTCCGTCCCTCAGGATTCATGAGGATGAGTTTCACACTGACATTGGTATATGGTGAAAGGTTAGTGATTGTATGTTGAGGGTGTGAATTATCTGTGTCCCAGCTTACTTCTTCTCGCACTTGCTCCTGTCCTCCGACTTGGTAACAGTAGTGGACTGTGAGATTGTAACTATGGCAGCGAGTGACATTATATCCAAATGGCTCCCAGCGAATAGTGATTTGTCGAGATTTGACTTCTACCACTTCCAGTTTTCTCGGGCCACGCATGGGATCTAATATAGAAAAGGAGAACAAGAAAACATAAGAGAAATGAATTATAAGAATTCTGGTGAAGCCCAAATGTCAGATAGTCCTCCTTATTCCCAGTATCTGGTCTTCTCTTCTTCCATGATAATGAAATCCCTAAAGCTTAGCTGGGCGTAGCACCACCCAGAATTAAGTCTAGAATTTTTAGTGTCTTCTGCAGCAAATGGCATACAAGATGAGATCAAGAACAGTTTCTGGGAGGTATCTGTAAGAAGAAAGGCTCACCATCTTTTTTTCCCATCTTCCTACCCATTAGGTAGATTGAAGATATGATGTTTTTTGCTCATGCCGCCATGATGGACCAGGAAGCACTTAAACATTAACCATTCAAAGTAATGATGAGGAAGGATCCAGAGTTCCTGATAACTGCTGAATTACTGTAATATCCTGGAACTGTCTACTTCCAAAACTTTCATTAGAGAGAAATACAGTGCTTTTATTTAAGGCTCTTTTCCTCTGAGGCTCTGATACATGAAACCAATCTTAATGCTCATTAATAAATATATTTTATCTTTTAAAAGTAATTTATAATTATGTAATTGGAAAACATAAGAGAAAAGCTTGAGAATTCAGCATGAAATAATATAATGATTCGAGAACATAAACTTCTGAGCAGGACTCCAGGCCTTTTGTGACTTTTGATTTGTATAGAATTTCATGCAATTACTGCTCTTTCCTATCCCTGACAATGTCTTAGTATTATTCTTGAGCCCAAGCTCCAGATACAGAGTTTCAACCTTAGAAACCTAAATGGCATGCAGGGAATATAAGCATTTTAAATGGTTTAAAAGAAAGAATATATACACAGATTGCTTAAATGTCTTTATGAAATGATGATGAAAATACAGTAATATTAAATACATAACATTTACTGAGCACTTATTATGTGCTACACACTTTTCTAAGAAGTTTACCTTTTATGGGTTTGGGGAGAATCTGATCTTAAATGTTTTGTTTTGGGATATCCATAAATATACTTACTCCACATAGTCTGATTTTTTGCTTTCCTTAATTGTGGTCATCAGACATGAATGCAAAGAGATCTATAATTGGTAAGGGAAAGTCAGCATGAAAACTTGAGAAATAATAGCTACCATTTACTGTATGTGCATTTATTATGTGTAACTTGCTTTATATGTAGTCTCTATTCCTCAAAACAATCCTGAGAACCAACTACTATTTTTCCCAATACATAGATAAAAAAATTGCAGCCAAGGTTGGTTCAAGAACTTGGCTCCAGGCTTGATTGTGGCTATGAATTCATACCTGTCTGACAATGAGACATGCTGCTTTAACTCACTACTGCAATGTCTTTACCAAAGTAAAAGAAAATCAGATAAAAAGAAATTGGAATATTCAATATACCCCAAACTTTTAAAACATGACGAAAGAATGTAAAATATAGTAAAGATTGCATGTATTTCATCTTGGAACACAGGTGTTGTGAAGACTCTTCTCTTTCTCATGCCATAGAAGAGGGATCTACGCCATGTACCCAATTCAGCTTTGGCAGACATCCCTCCCTATACTTTGTGGCTACTGGAAATTTATCTGGACTGTTACTGAAGTTCATTTCTTGATTTCCATCTGTGCATAAATTCCTGGTTTGCTCTTAAGACCTAGAGAGAACCTAGAACAACTCCCTTTCCTGTGACCTCCAACAAATGAACACCATTTTAACTGAAATAATGCTTTGGTTTTTTATATGCAAGATGGGATTTATCTGCCAGATACCTGCTCAAACCACAAAATGAGGTTAATAATGATCACTCATGCTACTCCATCCTGTAATAACTCTAGGAACCAAGGACGAGTAAGACAAAGGCTCCCCCAGGGAATCTTGAGTGGAATTACCCTGGAATGTTCCTTACTACTAAATCAATTCTTTATATTTAAATTACTAGTGTTAGGGGAAATATAATAAACAAGTTATTTAGAAATAACTTGAAAGTTTTTTTTCAAGTCTAGTGACTTTGTACAATTCAAAGGAAATGTCTAATTTTATATAATGCTTCATTAGTTGAATGTTTACAAAAATTTTTAATAAGTTCCAGATCCCTTATACATAAGCAGATTAACATGCATCTCTTTGCCGGCTTCCTTATTAATCACAGGTATCCATTAGAAGTGTTCTAATGCATTTTCCCAAGGTTTTCATTAATCTTATTTACTAATAAAATGACTAAATATTTCAGATATTAATTTAAACAATGCAGTTCTACCTTAATTTCCATAGAAACCTACTTTCTACTGCACAAATAAGCCTGCATCAATTCAGTACTTCTTAGTCAAGGAAAAACAGACATGAAAGAAATTCCACAATTAAAAACCCGAGTTCTATCTGTTTACTGCTCAAGTTTTCTTGACATGCATGCTAGTTTCCTCTCTGTTAATATCTCTAAAAATTCCACTATGGTAGAATTATTTCAAACTTTACATAAATTTGCCAAGTAAAATAGTTAAGCATAGCACAAAACAACCATATCTGCGACCAAGTTTCCAGAGTCCCTACTGTCAAGAGTGGTAACTAGCAGACTAGAGATAGTGGTCGTATGAAGTCTACAGCTTACACAAAAAGAGGTTTGTGTTCACTGACTTGCATCTTCAAGATCCTGGCTAACCAAAACTAAACTATCTTACAGAGCTGTTACAAACAGAATATCTGTACTTATGTTATTTGTGGGCCTTTACCTAGGGTATAGTGCTGTTGTGTCTCTTACTATGGCCATACCAAAATGGCAGGATCAAGTCATATCAACAGGGGCCAGCAATGAATGCCACTTTGACCATCATTCTATCCCAATCATTCTATGACTTCTTCCACTGGTCAAAAGCTTAAGACAGAAGCTGAATCAATACCATGATGCAGGCAACACAGTCCACCTTAGATGGAGACCTGTCTTTTCTCTTGCGCCAGAATGGAAGAGTTAGGTAAGCATGATGGGAAAATGAGGTCTGATAGCATAACTGGATGCTATGCATTAACCAATACCTGTGATAACATGCTATTTTGAGGGTAGTGTTGGTAGGCAAAGTCCAATGACTCAGGGAAACTGAAAATCCTTCCAACTCATCCCAAGCAAATTGCCTGATTTCATTGTCTTTTTTTTCTTCTCTTCTGCTATTCTTTAAATTGAGCTCTGATCCAGAAATGGTTTATAATGGTTACATCTTAAGTTAGTGTTTTGTAGTACCTTTATCTTCAATGTTCCTGCTGGAACCATTTCTATTAGTGTGCCGCTAAGTGTGAATGAGGCATTCCATAGGGACATTTACTCTAGTGAGTTCTACTGATGATCACTGCAGACTTTGAAGGGCACTGTTGTAGAAATATATCACACTGGAAGCAATAAATCGCAACTTCATAACCAGAAATGTGTAATTTCAGTCAGCTAATTACAACTCATACTGCATTTCTAGGAGCAGAATGAGAACACTGTCAAAATTTGGAATATATTACTACCATTAGATGCACACAAAATAAATCTCTTAGGGTTAGCTAACAGGGCAATTAATTATATTCACAGGACCACTCGTCGGATATCTGCTTCTTTCTCCTCAGAATCCTAGAGATGCTACTGAGGATGTGAGTCGCTTCCAAGGCTGTTTGTCTTCACACTCATACCCTCGGGCCTCACTGGAATAGGTCTCATGACAGGCCCCACTGGCATGAATCATGAGGCCAGCGGGCCAGGTCTGGGCCTATGGGCTCATGATAAGAGACTAGAACGGCCTCCCTGAGGAGCGCAATGGCTTGTCTCGCCTGCAGCTTAGTCAGGGAGTTCTTTCTGCTTCCCGGGCTGGTGGCAGCGTTTTTCATTCTGTTCTCTTTCTGCCAGTTGCAGCCAGGTTTCCTGCAGAGAAGTCTGACAGTCGCAGTCCTGACCTGAGGGACCAGCAAGCCCCATTCTAGCCTCCGGCACTTCTGCATCCTATTTAATCAGTGATCCTGGCTTCTTCTACACTCAGTCCTGTTTTCCCATGAATAAGGGCAGAAACTGACTGGTAGGATCAATTTCCATCGCAGGTTCAATTCACAGCTCATTTCTTTGGAACTCGGCTCTTTACTTCTATTACTACTACGGTGCTTTTTCAGAAACTCAATTTCAGAACCTGTGAGAGATATCTGGGTGTAATTTTAGGACCCTGCCATTGATCATCAAAAACACAGATCACAACCAATGCTCCTGCTAATAGGTTTCTCTTTCCTCCCTCTTCACAAACTATCCAGAGGTCTATTACAATAAAAGGAATCACAACCAGAATGGCCTGGTGGGCCCCCTTTGGCACCTTTAGCTACCCTATTTCTGCCTCATCAGTCACACAAAAGGAGACAAATAAAATCACAACAGCTTTCTCTGTTCATCAGTTAAATCAGAGCAATACCTGATTAATTAATATTATGTTGGCTTACCCAATCATTCAATACTAAGCAGCAAGGATTCCAGGCACGTGGCACTGTTTTCAAGTGACACAGCTATAATTGTTGAACTAGACAATGTTTTCCAGAGTTTAAAAAGTGCCCTTTGTCAGTGAGGCTGAAAATTTAATTTATAAAATTTGTAAAATTTAATTTATGCTACCCTACAGGCATGTATATATCTGGGATGTAAATTGAATAAATTAAAAGTTGTCATAAGAATTACATGAATTTGAATAGTCTCTTCCACCAAAATATTTTTTTCACAGGTATTGTATGAATTGTTTTGGATTGTATCATAATTAAAATCAAGAAATGTACTTGAAAGCAGTCTAGTTTTCTTAACTATTTCACACAATCCTATCTAAAAGGATAGTTTCTTCCTAAATAAAGAAAATAAATTTCAGAAATAGTACTAATTAAAGAGATGAGAAGACAGGCCTATTGAATAAATTTGAATGGGAGTATAGCAACGTCAAGCCTCACACAAAATCAAATATTCTGCTTTCTTTCTTGGTTTAGGATGGACATACTCTTCATAATGTCCCTAGTGTCTTTCAAGTGTGGGTTTGAACTTTGCCTAACTGATAAAGGTATGTTACCTACTATCAAATGTTGCTGGAAAATGGACTATCCACTTATATTGATTGTTTTAATTTTCAGAACAGAACAAAGCTGGAGCTGCTATTCACATTTTAGGGAAAATGTAAAGGATTCTTACATAATAAAATGACTAGGATGCATATGAAGGTGAGAACACAGACCCTCCAGGAAGGAGCCTAAAGTTGTATAAAGTGCAAATAGGAGTAAACCACTCATAGCCCGGAGGGAGAATTCTCTTGCGGTGTCAGGTGAACTGAAAGAGTAGAGGGGACAAATGCTTTGTTTAGGTTTTGGTTTGTTTTTTACAAAAAAAAAAATAAATAAAGTATATATATATATATATATATATATATATAGTGTGTATATATATATATATACACAAAATATATGTATTTATATAGAGAGATATATATCTCAGGTCTTTGGTTAATCATCTAATGTGCGTGTTTTTAAGATAATTTCTCCAAGTGTTTCAGAATAATATAATTTTGTAAAGCTTTATTTATTTATTCATTTATTTGAGAGAGAGAGAGAGAGAGAGAGAGAACATGAGTGGGAGGGATAGAGGGAGAGAACCTCAAGCAGACTGAGCATGGAGACCAATGTTGGGTTCAGTCTCATGACCTTAAGATCATGACCTGAGCCAAAGTGTTGGATGCTTAACCAACTCTGCCACCCAGGCACCCCCTGGATAATATTTTTTAAGCAATTTTTTTTAGCTTAATGTTCTTAAGTAAAATTTGTTGAAAGGTGAGTGGAAAAAAAGAAGCAGTGAATATTTTACTGTTGACAACTTCCGAAGTAAAGAAACGTAGGCATTGACAAAGTATTCAATGGCAATGACATCTGTCATATTTTATTCTTCCTGAATTGGTTAACTGCACAAAATAAGGCTAGGAGTCACACAATGGTTGAAAGATGTTATTCTGGTAAACATAAAATGTTCTTTTTGTTGGTGTTAATTTAAGGTCTTTGAAATTCTTTTAAGGCCTTTGAAATTTTAAGTAATAAAACCTTTGAAACACAGTGAAAAGTACCAAATAAAGCAATCACCTGTGTCCCTACTAATATCAAATGTTAACATTTTGTGTTTTGCTTCAGACCAGTTTTCATTAAAGAAATAAAATATTATTGATTATTAATTCTTTCCACTTTCCTGCAAGCAATTCCAAGGTTATTATATTTCATCCCCAGACATGTTTTTATATTTATATTACATATATCTGTGATGCTTATAATTTTACATAAATGCTACCATTCTTTGTAACTTGAGAATTCTTTCAATGTCAGTCAAATTGAAAAATATAAATCTAGTTACATTTTAACGGGTGCACAGAATTCCATTAAGAAAATGAACCATAGTTTACTTATACTTTCCTTCATTGAGGGACAGATAGGTTGAGTCTACTTTTTCTCTATTTCAACCAGTGTACAAGGAGCATTTCTGTTTATATATCCCTTAGCCAGCTTTCCTTGGGTGAACATAAAATGTGGGATGTTGGCCTGTAGAGTCTGCATGTCTTCAAGTGTACTAGCCAATGTCAAATTTTGCTCTCCAAAAGGAAAGCAACATTCAGATGATCCTTATCCCCAGTGAGATTCTATTTCAAGACTGTAAATCTAAAACCTGCCCCTGAGAAGTGATCTTGAATTATTGGTACTGGTTCCAATAAAACGTAATTAAGCAAAGTCTAATCTAAGACCATTCCATGAACTGTATCATTTATTTGACATAATCTTTGAAATGGAAATTTATTATGTACAGAACTATTTTTCTTCGGCTATAGTGTTTGACAAGTGTTTATGTAAGGAATCTCTCCCAATTACCATTCACTATATCATACTATGTGTATGTGTAAAAATAAAAAATTAAAATTCACCAAATAGAGAATTAGATAAATTGATAAACTGATGAATAATACATTCCTAAAATTATCATTGTTTTCTGATTACATCAAAATGGCATATCATTTATTATGAAGTACTCTCCTACTTCAACAGAACTAGATCCAGCTTAAGACATAAATATACCTTCTATATTTATGTATATTTTAATATATATTACATTTTATATTACATACTTACATATACACACACACAAATATGTATATGTACATATATATTTTTTATTGCATAGACCATGATGTATCTCCAGTGGCACCTTACATCATGTTCCTTGCTTAAAATAAAATAAAATAAAATGATAGGATTGCAGACCTCAGCTTTGCAATCTAGAGACTAATCCTTGGACCCAGAGCAGCACAGGGAAGCTAAACATCTAGCTCTAGGTTAATCTCAGATCCTTGGAAGTAGCTAGAACATCCATAGTCAATAGTGATAGTCAATAGTGGGATCTCTTGGATCCCAAGAGACACAAACACAAATCTCTAAACAAAATCATCCTTAAATTAGATCTCCTGTTTTCAGAGCTTAAGACCAGCTAAATATGATCTCATTAGCAGATATCACAAAAAAAAAAACCAAGAAACATACATATTCACCAGTAAGAATCAGCAGAAATAGGAAATAAACAGATTTAGACCCTCAAGATTGTCAGATGAAGAATATAAATTTTGAGTCACACTTTCAAGTTTAAAACTGTAAACACCAAAATGAGCACGCCATCACGAAGAATAGCCAGTTGGATTTTAAAAGCAACTAAGTATTACTTTTATAAATAACAAATTAAAATATCACAAAAACTCAGGATGGATAAAACAACAAGATTAGACACAGCTTAAGAGAAAATTGATGAACTAGAAGATAGATCAGAGGAAATTAACTAGAGTGCAGTGCAAAGAACTGGAAACTGGAAAGTTGTAGAAAAATAGGAAAGAGAGAGGCAGAATGGAATTTGAAAGTCTAACTTGTTTCTAGTGGGTATTCCAGGAGGAGAACAGAGAGAACAGAGAAGAGGCAAGCTATCCGAAGATAGAATGTCTGAGAAATTTCCAGAGCCAACAAAAGACATCAGTTAAAATAGAAAGAACATATAACATATACAAAAAGAAGGTAAATGAAATTAAGTCCACAATTAGATAGTGTAGTTAAATACAGATATCCAAATCAAAGAGAAATCTTACAACTATCTGGAGAGAAAAGACATACACTTATAAAGTCATAGCAATTAGATTGACAGAAGTTTTCTCAACATTATCCATGGAAAGCAGAAAATGGGAACAAAACATCAAAAGTGCTGAGAGAAAACATGTCAACTTATAATTGCATACTAGCAAAACAGTCTTTCAATAGATAAAGGTAAAATAAAGATGATTTTAAAGAATCAAAACCAAGTGAGTCTACTATCAATAATCTACATTAAGGGATAAACTTCAGAAAGAAATAAAACTGATGTTTGAAGGAAGGTCTGACATGTTAAGAGACATGAGATGAGCAAAAAAATATCTAAATCTGTATACATAACATAGTAATAATGTCTAATTTTAGAGGTTTTAGAAAATAGCATGGAATTTACTACTGACAATAAAGAATAATATAAGTAGGGAAGACAATGCTCAGAGTCAGAATAGTATAAGACCCTTACATCATTGGAAAGAGATTTAAGATATTAAGTATAGACTTTTTAAAGTCTGCACGGCAAATTTTCTATGGTAACCACTATAAAAATAGCAGTAGAGTGATATTTTGCAACAGTAAGGAATAGTAATTCTTAAAAATCTAATACAAAGGGGAAAAAAACAAGTCAAATACTAATATAAGTAATTCTAATTGTTAGTAGAACATGTCCAAATATATTACAAATCACAATAAATGTAAATGGAACCTTGTCAATTAAAAGATCCAGAGAATTACACTCAATGTAAAATCAGTGTCTCGCTATATGTTTTTATAAGAAATAAATTTAAGTCATATGTACATGGAAATTTGAAAGTAAAAGAATATAAAAAAGGTTATTAGAAAATATTAACCACATGAAACAGAATAGTTGCATTAAGGGACACAGAGAATCATTACATAGTAATAAAAGTTTCGGTTCATCAAAAAGATAAGAAGATACAACAATTATAAATTCTTATGCACCCAATAAGATAGACAGCTTTAGCATATATAAAGTAATTGGTAGCTTAATATAAAACCAAACAGGGACGCCTGGGTGGCTCAGTTGGTTAAGTGGCTGCCTTCGCCTCAGGTCGTGATCCTGGTGTCCTAGGATCGAGTCCCACATCGGGCTCCTTGCTCGGCAGGAAGCCTGTTTCTCCCTCTGCCTCTGCCTGCCACTCTGTCTGCCTGTGCTCTTTCTCTCTCTCTCTCCCCTCTGACAAATAAATAAATAAAATCTTAAAAAATATATATATATATAAAACCAAACAAGGATAACGTGTGTGAGCAACAAATCTCATTCATGCATCGATGAATCAATTGTGAGCAAAATATTAAAATCCATATATATATATACACACACATGCATATATATATACATAACACATGCATATATATATATATAACTGACAATACTGCATGACCAAGTTAGATTAATTAGGATGGTTTAACATAAAAAAAAGTCTATAAATGTAATTCATCACATTAACAAATTAAAGAAGAAAAACCATATGATAGTTTTAATGCATGCAGAAAGTGTATTTGTTAAAATGTACATTCATAGGAGGAAACACTTTTGGCAAATCAAGAACATGAAATCTCATACACCTAATCAGCAAACATTGTTCTGAATGAGAACACATTACAGAGCAGCACAAGGATGCAAGCTACTTTCCTGGTGGTTCTAGACTGTACAGTAGGAAATAAAAGATCTAACATTTAAAAAGGAAAAAACAAAGCTCTAATTATACACAACATACATGTTGACACCCGCACAGGCTCTATAAATTCTAAGAAGCAGCAAGTATTTAGCAAGGTGGCTAAATATAAATTACTGTTAAAATCCTTTGTATAGAAATTTATCAGTAACAAACTGGGGCGCCTGGGTGGCTCAGTGGGTTAAAGCCTCTGCCTTCAGCTCAGGTCATGATATCAGGGTCATGGAATCGAGCCCCGCATCGGGCTCTCTGCTCAGCAGGGAGCCTGCTTCCTCCTCTCTCTCTCTGCCTGCCTCTCTGCCTCCTTGTGATCTCTGCCAAATAAATAAGCAAAATCTTTAAAAAAAAGAAAAAAGAAATACATCAATAACAAACTGGAATACCACTTTTTAAAAAAGGTAAGACTTAGAACAAGACCAAGATATACAGGTGACTCAGGAACAAATCTTACAAATGAACAATAATAAAATTTTAAAATGTGGGGCGCCTGGGTAGCTCAGTGGGTTAAAGCCTCTGCCTTCGGCTCAGGTCATGATCTCAGGGTCCTGGGATCGAGCCCCACATTGGGCTCTCTGCTCAGTGGGGAGCCTGCTTCCCTTCCCCTCTCTGCCTGCCTCTCTGCCTATTTGTGATCTCTGTCAAATAATAAAATCTTAAAAAAAATTTTTTTAAATGTACTGAAAATCATTGATGAGAATCAAAAGAACTGCAGATCTATATACTGGTCATGAATAGGAAGACTCAGTATTATAAAGTTACCTGTCCTCCCTAAAGTAATCACTGGAATCAGTGCAAGTTCAATCAAAATCTAATTAGAGTTTTGAGAAACTTGATGAGTTGATTCTAAAATAAATACAGAGCCAATGCCCCCAAATATAGCCATAACATCCCTGACCAAGAATGGAGTAGAGAAACATGTCCAATCAGATATCAAGAGTTATTTACAAGCTACCGGGACGAAACAGTGATATTGTTGAAAGAACAGGCATGGAGTTGCATAGAATGCTAATATATGATAAAGCTGGAAATTCTTATTCTGACTGCTGGAGTAAAGACAATTAGTCCTGGGGAATTTGCGTATCCACATTGGAAAAAAAAAAAAGTGAAAGAGAAAAAAAAAAGCATCACATGTCCATGAAAAGCTTGGTTACTTATATTATGTTAAAATCAAGAACGTATGTTTATTAAACTGTACCATTACAAAAGCTAAGACATAAGCTTATTCTTGAAGAAGAAAAAAAGGAAACCAATGAAATACACTTAGGACCAAAGATATAAATAGGCATTTCACAGAAAAGTAAAAAAGGCATGCCACTAGGCAGAAGATCTTGGCAACCATTTAACAAAGGAGAGATATCCAGGACACACAGAGAATGCCCAGAGATCACAGGAAAAAGGTGACAACTAAAAAGAGAAATAAGTGAAAACTAAAAACATGAGTTTCACAGAAGAGGAAAAAAACAGACCATAAACATAAAAATATGCTCAAGCTTCATATTAACCTGAGAAATGCCAAATAAGTAAGGTTGTAGCAGGGCTCCATTTTATACCAACCAGATAGCAGAAATGGAAAAGTCTGGTCATACTAACAATCGGCAGGATGTAGGTCAAGGGCAGGTGTCATACACACACCCCACTAATGAGGGCATGAGCTGGTATAGCTACCATGGATGAACACTTAGCATCATCTTGTAGGTAGACATTCAAATACTCTATAACCTAGCAATTCTCTTTCTAGGTTTGCATCCTAGAATGGAACTTCTAAACTTCTCTGCTAAGAACAATCTGGAACATTTTTAAAATATCAGGCTTCCTAGGCCTTTCTCCAGAGATGCTGATTTGGTGATCTTGTAATGAAGCTGCAAAATCTGCATCTTGAAGAAGCAACCCAGGGTAGTCTTATCCCCAGAGAAGTTTGGGGAAGAGGTCTAGAGCCCTGCCTTTCAGAGTGTGGTTCTCACACCAGCAACAGCGCCACCACCTGTTAGAACTGCAGATGCTCCAGCCCCACTTCTCACCTCAAGTGGAATCTGCCTTTGCACATTAAAGCTTGAGAAACTCTTAGAGGATTATTTTTTAGAGTGAAGGTTGGGTCCCTAGGTCTTAAACTCAGACCAGCATTTGTTCTAAAGGAAGAGAACAGGAAGATAAACAATAGAACACATTTCTGGTCCAAAGATGAGGACTGTATGGTGCAATTTTTGCTGTAGGTATACATACCCACTCTTTTCCAAATTTATAGGAGTCTGTAACTGTGATACAATGTAAAACGTAAAACACAGCCATTCTGCAGCAAAAGCCTTTGAAAGACACATCCTTAGGGACGTTGTTCCCTGTGGGCACCAGGAAATACCTACAGAAATGTTTTTAGTAGCTTTGTTGACAGAAGAATATGAAATAAAAGTCTACAAACATCTACTGATCAGACAACAGATAAATACTCATACAATGGAAAATTATACTGTAATGAAAACGAATAATGCAAAAAATGAATCTTAGAAACGCAGAATTGAGTGAAAAACTCAAGTCACAGAAGACTATGGAGATACAATTATATAAAACTGAAAAACAAAGTGCCTGGGTGGCTCAGTTGGTGAGGCATCCAACTCTTGATTTTGACTCAGGTCATGGTCTCAGGGTTGTGAGACTGGTCCCTGCCTTGGGCTCCGTGCTCAGCTCGGAATCTGCTGGAGACTCTCTTTTCCTTTCTGTCTCTGCCTGTCCCCCAACCTTCTCTCTCACTCTCTCTCAAATAGATAAGTAGATATTAAAAACAAAACAAAACACAAAACCTCAAACTGAAAAACCAGCAAAAGGGAATTGTATAAGAATGCATACATACAAATGTGATAGCACAACCAAGTAAGACAAGAGCAAAGGAAACTTTACACAAAAACTTAAGACACCAGTTCCCTCTGACTTGGTGGCAGAGGGACAAAATGGGACGCAGCATGCAGTTAGATTAAACACAAAGTTTCTAGGCATGGTCTGCTTTTAAGCTGAGGAGCTCACCCTTCTCACGCTACACAATTTATGTAGGTTTCATATAATCTTTTGTAATAACTTTAAAAAAGATTATTGTAGGGAAGGCATGAATATTCCAGAAACATTGTTGGCTCCCTGAAATTTTCTTTCTGGAGAATAGTCGATCTGTGGTTCTCACAGGTAAAAGACTATCATTTCTACTAACCAGATTTGAGGGAAGCAAGACTGGAAAAGCATTACAAAGCCCTCTTCCCACAAAGTACCATAGGCTTCGTAGCTGCAATGTCCGCATCCCTGAAACCAGACCTTTGGGGCCTGCACACTGTGTCTCTCCCGTCCTCACTTCACGCTGATACTTATGGCACAAGTTTTTGCATTCATTGCCCTTGTCCAAGCTTCTGAACTTCACTCTTTTTCATTCTTAGATACATACGGAGAGGTTCAAAACAAAACTCAGGACATCCACTATAGGGAAGAGCCCCTGGGAAGGTAACTGTCCAAGGCCATGCCTAGTCCACATGGTAACTTTGTGTAAATTAGAAAGAGTGCCTCTTCCTCAACACACTTTTTGTCCTCTGCTGGAAAGTGTCCATGAAAAATACACCCATCTATGAGGCTTATGGGATGAGTGGGCACTGTGTGCTTACATACTGCTGAATTGAACAACTGATTCATAGTGATTGAGTCCAACATTCTTGCAGGTCTGTCATCTGCTCCATATCTCTTCGAGTAGTTTGTTACATTTATTTATGTATGACTACCCCAAAATTCTCCTTCAAATGAACTTTGTCTCTCAAATTCATAGCTCTCAATTGGAAAAAAAAAAGTTCTAGACACACTCATCTCTACAGCCCACAAACACGAGGAAAGTTTGGGTCAGAGAGCCCCTCCAAGAACCCCTTGCCCTTTCATAGCACCCCTCCTACATTCTTCCATCCAGACAAGAAGTGATTTTTGGGGAGGGTGGAGGGGTTAGGAATCAGGGTAAAGTAGAATTTTATAAAGTTCCTCCAGGTGATTCAGAGACCACCCAGTATAATAGCACACTTTTATTCTTTTTTTTTTTTTAAGATTTTATTTATTTATTTGACAGACAGAGATCACAGGTAGGCAGAGAGGCAGGCAGAGAGAGGGGAAGGGAAGCAGGCTTCCTGCTGAGCAAAGAGCCCAATGCGGGGCTGGATCCCAGGACCCTGGGATAACTACCTGAGCCTAAGGCAGAGGCTTTAACCCACTGAACCACCCAGGCACCCCAGCACACTTTATTCTTAAGTTGTTTGGTGCTAATTTTTCTTTCTTCTTCTTTTTTTAAAATTTGCTATATTTTCCAAGAATGATTTCTTTAATAAAATAACAAGGAAACATCACAAATAAGCATTATTATAACAGCTAATTCATCACTCAATCTTTAAAAATAAATTGCAATTCAATGATATGCATTTTTCATTTTTAATTGTTTATTTGCCACAGAAAATTTAAAAAAAATTACTGACAAGTATGCTTCCTTGAATATTGCCTCGAAGTAGCTTAAAAACTATAATCTTAATAAGGCAGATCATTAATTTGCTATCTAGTGTTCAGTTTAGTTTAAAATACTCATGATTCTCAATGGAACAGTAATCAGACATTGGAAAGAATGAAATCTTGCCATTTGCAACCACATGGATTGACCTAGAGAATATAATGCTAAGTGAAATAAGTCACACTGAGAAAGACAAATATCATATGATTTCACTCATGTGTAGAATTTAAGAAACAAAGTAAGGATCAAAGAAAAAAAAGAGAGAAACCAAAAAATACACTATAGAGAACAAATAGATGGTTACCAGAGGGGAGGTGAGTGGGGGGATGGGTGAAATAGATGATAGGAATTAAGGACCATAGTTGTAATAAGCACTGAGTAAATGTATAAAATTGTTGAATCACTGTATTGTACATCTGAAACTAATATAACACTGTATGTTAACTCTCCTGGAATTAAAATTTTAAAAATAAAATAAAATACCCATGGTTCTTACCATGTTGAAAATTAACTAGACATTTTCATAAGGTTCCATAGATAACAATTCTAATGAGTTACTGATATGATAAATTGTAAAAACAAAAAACAAAAAACACCTTAGCTTTTATCAGTCTTTCTGAAGTTGAATTCTTAGCAAAGAAAAAAAAAGTCTTCCAAAATTTAAAACAATCTTTCTTTGGCTTGGTGCCCATTTTCCTGCCTTCCCATACATTTATCACTTACTAATAACTTGGAGCAAGAGAACAAGGGTCAGATGCAGTAGGAACGTACCTGGACCAGTATGAAGAGGCGATAATGGTTGGTTGGATGGGGAAGTCCAGGAATCTGGAGTTTGAAGACAGCCATCTATACTTTGAATGATGTGACCTGCCTGACAAAGTCAATTTGACCACACTGGCAACACTGTGGGGTGATAGGTCCTGAAGCTAGACCTTTGTAGAGTGGAGAAAGATGAGAGAATACAATAAATGGTATCTATGGAAAAAATAAGAGATTGAACCAAGGAAACCACATCCATGAAGGACTGACAGATGCACAGACTAGGGATGCTCGGGAGGAGAGGGTGATAAACAATTCCTCTATGCTGAAAACCAATGAAGAAAAATAAATACAAGGGTCTGGATACAAGATACATATTCAAGATAGAGACAAGATACAAGATAAGTGGTGTTCTCAGCTATGCCTAAGTATGTTGAGGTTGAGGTTTTAGGAAGTCAATACACAACAGCCTGTCTCCTCTTTCAGGTTCTCAACTGAGAGATAGAGACCTACTGATATTAGACATATTAAGATCATACTGTTAGGTTATTACTCATAAAGGTGGCTGAAGGAAAAGTCTAACGTCTGTGGCCTATATAAGCTTGCTACTATAGCCATTCTTTTTTTCCTCATTTAACTCTTTTATTTTTAAGATTTTATTTATTTGTTTGTTTGTTTGAGAGATTGAGAGAGAGAGAGAGAGAGAGAGAGTAAGAAGACTCCCCACTGAGCATGGAGCCCAACAAGGTGCTCAATCCCAGGACCCTAAGATCAGGACCCAAGCCAAAGGCAGACATTTAACCAACTGAGCCATCCAGATGCCCTTATTTAACTCTTCTTAAAATATCTTTTTTGAGCTCTTATTCATGTCACAAATTTACCCTTTAAAAGTAAATGAAGAGATTGTCTTTTTTCCACTGCATATTTTTTCCTGCTTTGCCGAAGATTATTTGACCACAGGGTTCCAGGTCCGTATCTGGGCTCTCTACTCTGTTCCAATGGTCTGTGTGTGTGTTTTTTGTGCCAGTACCATGCTGTCTTGGTGACCACAGCTTTGTAGTAAAGCTTGAAATCAGGTAACGTGATGACCTCAGCTTTGTTTTTCTTTTTCAACATTTCCTTGGCAATTCGGGGTCTCTTCTGGTTCCATACAAATTTTAGGATTGTTTGTTCCAGCTCTTTGAAAAATGCCAGTGGAATTTTGATTGGGATGACATTGAAAGTACAGATTGCTCTTTTGTAACTGGCTTCCTTTTACTTAGCATAATGTTCCCACAGTTCATCTGTGTTGTACCATTTATCAGTACTCCACTCCTCTTTATTGCCAAACAATATTCTATTGTATAGATATACCATATGTTTTATATATATATATCAGTTGATGGGAACTATAGATTGTTTCCACTTTTTGAATGATGCTATAACACTCATGTACAAGTTTTGTGTGGACATGTTTTCATATGTCCTAAGTATACTTGGGTCTAAAGCTAAGAGTGGCACTACAGGGTCATAAGGTAACTCAATGTTTAACCATGTGAGGAACTGTGAGACTGTTTCCAAGTAGCTACACCATTTACATTCCCGCCAGCAGTGTATGTGTGATCCAATTTCTCCACATCATTGGCAATACCTGTTAATTTCCATGTTTTTCATTTTCCTTTTTCTTATAGCAATGCTAGTGGGTATGAAGTGGTATCTCATTTTGGTTTCAGTTTTCATTTTTCTAATGGCTAAAGATGTTAAGCATTTTTTTCTTGTGCTCACTGGTCGTCTATATTCTTTAGAGAAATGTCTACTCAAATCTTTGGCCCATTTTTGACTGGGTTCTTTTTCTTATTGAGTTATGGGAGTTCTTTATATATTTTAGGTGCCAGTCCTTTATCAGACATATGATTTACAAAAAATTTCCCCATTTCTGCACATTGTCTTTCATTTTCTTGATGGTGTCCTTTGAAGAACAAACATTTCAGTATATTTTTTATTTCATTAATTGCTTTTAGTGTCATAGCTAAGAAACCATTGCCTAATTCACATGGAGGTCTCAAAGATTTATCCCTATGCTTTCTTCAAAAAGTTTCATAATTTTGGATTTTATGTTTAGGTATATGGTTCATTTTGAAGTAAGCTTTGTAAGTGTAAGGAAGGTGTCTGACTTTATTCTCTTGCAAGTGGATGTCTAATCATCCCTGGACCATATTTTGAAAAGATTTCCACATTGAATGGTATTTGGACTCTTGTTGAGAATAAACTGACCACAGATGTAATAAGCGTTTATTTCTAAACTTTCAATTCTATCACATTGATCTATATGTCTATCCTTATGCCAATACCACACTGACTTGATTACTGTAGTTGTGTACTGAATCCATTCTTTTTCTAATTGAAGTATAATTAACATAGTGTTTTATTAGTTTCAGGTGTGCATTATAATGATTCAATAATTCTATGCAATTTTCAGTGCTCATTAAGATAAATGTACTCTTGATGTCCTTTATCTATTTCACCCATTCCCCCTACCCACCTGCCCTCCAGCAACCACCAGTTTGTTCTCTGCATTTAAGAGTCTGTTTTGTAAATTAAATTCACACATCCCCTTCATTCACTGGGAGAAAAAAAACACTCTTCACCCCAACTTAGGGGAAGTCAATTTATTGCTGGTTGTAGAAAAGAACAATTGTGTCCTGAGGAACCACACCCAGAGGGAGTTGATCAAATATCCTCACTTGCTCTTTTTAGAGAGAGAGAGAGAGAGATCATATGTGCATGCAAGCCAGGTTGGAGAGGGGCAGAAGGAGAGAGAGAATCTCAAGCAGCTCCATGTCCAGTGTTAAGCCCCACACAAGCCTCGATCTCATGACCCTGAGATCATGACCTGAGCTGAAATCAAGAGTTGGGTGCTTAACCAACAGAGCTACCCAGGTACCCCTCCTCAATTCTTTTTTCAGAAGTCATCATTCTGAGTCACTATGCATGGGAAGGAGTGAGAGTGACAAAGACTCTCTCTGTGACCAAACTTGAGCCAGGCTCCTCTGAGCCCATCTTCCCCTAGGCCTCAACCTTGTCCTGTGAAGACTTGAACAAACACTAACAGTTTTCTAACTGCTCAAGGCTTCGTCCCTAGGTGATCCAATCCCCCTTAAAGTGCCTGCCTGAGAAAACTTGAAGCTTCCCAAAGAACTGAGGGTTTGTTCCAGTGACACCTGAAGACAGGGTCCCTGTGTCCCATCCCCTGGGGAGGGGAGCAGCCCACCTTGGATAAGTGCCAGTTAGCCAGTCAGATGGGTTGTCTCGTGGACCAAGAAACTCTTCTAGATTTGTGTAAATTTTTGCTTCCCTGACTCAACTAAGCCCTTGCTCAACCCCTTCCATTCTCGCTTTAAAGATCTAGTTATCTTAGAGCAAATCCAAATTGAGTCTTTTCATGCTGGATTATTTTTCCTATTGCAGTAGAACATTTCTGATTAAAACCTGTCTTTGCCACTCTAACAAGTGCTTGGCTTTGTCTTTGATAGAAGGAAGGAGAGGAAAGAGCTGAGGACCAAGTCCTTTTCCCTCTATAGAAGCATCAGGAATAGAGAATAGGCATTTCCCATTCCCAAACATGGATGATGTAAAAAATAACTAAAAAAGAAAATCCCCAAACCAAACCAAAACAAAACAAAACCAAACCCGAAACCAAAAAACAAAACAAAAAACCCCAAACTCAAAAAACTAAATATCCATCTAAAAAAGAAAGAAAAGAAGAAAATCAACATACTATATATAAAGCTTATTTCTAGTGTAGAATAGAACAGCAAGCATATGTTATAAAGATATTAGCATGGGACCAAATAGTAGAAGAGATAATCCAGGTAGAGCAGACAATCGGTAAATAAAGACATAATATCAGGTGATCACATACTATGTTTAGCACACTAAAAAACAGGTGTCAAGTTAACATTAGGAAATTCTACCGTTGACTAGCAAAGTCCTAGGCAGAGAATGGGATCCAGGGGGCAATATGAGAGAAGGCTACGTACTGCCATAAGACAGGCATTTAGTTGCTTGACATGAAGTATGAGCTGAGATCTGATCTGCTCAGTTATCACTAGGGTAGAACAAATTGATAATGCGGCCAGAGCAAAGCAACGAGTGATGAACTGCATGTCTTATTCTAATCTCCCCTGCATGAGGTCAGTAAAGGTCCTGGAGACAGTGAAGGATTAGGGGTCCAGCTATGGGGAGGGGAGCTCTGATAAGCCTGGGAAGCAGATGGGGGTGACCAGTCTATGGGCAACAGAGGATGGACTGGAGAGGGGAGGGTGAAAGGCTGGAGCTCCCACAGGAGGACTCTATTGGCCATGGTAAACTCGGCCTGTACCAGGAGAATGGAAACCCAAGAAACCTCTTGAAAACACAAACCATGAAATGCAGTCAGAGGTGGGAAAGAAGGGTGAAACAAGAGAAAGGAAACAGACAAATAAAAAAACGACTCAAAGTGAAGGCAGTCTTGCCAAGACCATGAGAACGGGAAAAGGGCTTGGGTCCCATTGTATCTGACAGTTTGCTGCCTGTGTCATATCCATAGAAGGACACCCAGCATGGCACTTATGGTAAACCTGAAGCTCAGGGTCAAGGCTGAAGGACAGGAGGTTACTATGACTCTTCAAGCCACTGACACAGGTTGTGGTTTCAAGGAAAAGTATTCACAAGGATGACAGAAATAAAGGAAAAGACCTCATTAGCTGAATTTCATGTTTTGCTTTTAGGTTCTCCTTTTAAGATTCCTCACGGCATTTGCCCTCCCCTATGAAACTAACAGTAATGCGATATTAAGAGTCAAATTTTTTAAACCATTCATTCTTTGAGACATGCATTTTCAACACATTAGTTTACAATAGGTTTTACTTGAGTTTTAAAAGAAGATAAGTTTTCAGTCAAGTGAAGAATTTTCAACTCGAACTAGAGCCAACTGGTATTTGAATTTTTATATTTGGTACATACTTAATAGTTACACATTTTAGAGAATGCCTCATTTAAATTCTAATGTATTTTAATAAGGAGTGAAAGGAAATATCACCCAGTATATTTTTTTTCTTAAATTACCCCTAGTGCTTGATTACTCCTCCACAATCAAAATCATGTCTTAAATATGAATGATACAAAACAAGACTACATACAGCCTGAATGTCTAACAGAGAGATTTTAGCTGCTTGTTTAAAATGACGTACCTAGCTATTCAGTAATCACTTTATAATAACCCCTTTCATTTCCAAATCTACTTAGCCATCAGGCAATAGTGAGCAAAAAGCTGGCAGTAGTTTTTACAACTGCACATTAGTTTTACATTTCATGACAAGCTAATTCTAGAGAGTTCTAAAGAGAGACAAGTATGGGTCCTTGTGATTTTCTTCCCTTTGCATGAAGGAAACATGTGTCTAGTTGCTAAATGAAAGATAAAAGACTACAGACATATACTTTTCACTTCACCCTTTCGTCAGAGACAATTTGCCCCAATTACACCCCAGGTATGTGGTACATATCTAAGTCAACAAAAAGTGGGTAGACTGACAATTACTCTAACTCACGCCAAAGAGTTGCAGGGGTTCAGCATCCCAACCACAACTGAAATTAACTGTGGTGTGATGATGGGGTCTTCATAAGAGGTCCTGGGTTTAAGTGATGCATAAACATAATATAGAACTTAAACTTCCATATTTTATTTAATTTTATTTGTAATTTTTTTTTATTTATTTGGGGGATGATGGGGATGGAGCAGAGGGGAGAGTCTTCAAGCAGACTCCCTACTGAGCATGGAGCCTGACGTGGGGCCCAGATCTCATGACCCAAGAGATCGTGACCTGAGATGAAACCAAGAGCCTGATGCCCAACTGACTGAGCCACCCAGACCCCCCCCCCCACTTCCACATGTTAGAAGGCAGAAGATGTAACCACACTGTACTGATACGACAAATGTGCTTGGCAATTTTTTATTTGGTCACACCAAAGGCATATGCAGAATAACTAACTTAAAGTCATACCTTTCGACACCCCTAATTAAATTCAAAAGCCCATCAAGGGTCATATGTGTCTATATCGTACCAAATGGCTAAAAGAGAAAACTAATTTTCAAGGCATTATTTAAGCTAATCCATGACCCACACCCCTAGTAATACTTTAAGCTCCTGGTTTAAGCTTTTAAGGTTGCCATGAAAATCACTTGGTAAGATGATAAACCATGGTATAACTCTTCTCAGATTTTAGCCACTCCATCCTTGCCAGGAAAGCAGAGGCACAGATGTTGTTTGTAATGTTATACAAAAATAAATGGGATATGCTATTTCATACATCAGTCTGAAGAAGATGTGGCAGGACATTCTTGCTATCACTGCAGTCTACAGCTGCTAACAAACTGCATTAATTCAAAGTCATTATCCCCAGGAATGTTAGCTAAAACAAGAATTTAAGGCAAGACTTTCCTGAACCGGAGTGACAAGACTGCATGGCCCTATAAATCTGTGCTCAAGAAATGTTAACAATTAATGCTGCATGGGTACATAGCAGAGTTAATTTTTTTTGTAAATGGATACATTCTGATATGTATGATCAACCTGAGCCAAGGAACGTAGAATGAAATCAGCGATGGCAAATGAATTCTCAAATGCAGGAACTGATAAATGAACAATATTCTCCAGATCAACTGGTGAAATCAACTTTGAACTGCTCATTGCATTCAGGCCTAGAATGAACAGAAATAGCTCTCTCACCATGCAATTATGGTTAACTGTTTTAAACATCTGGCAACAAGGCAGAACAGAGCACAGATGTGAAAATGTAAAAACTCAAGATTAAAGGGTAATGCATGAAAAGAAGCTCACTTTTACTTTTTGACCGAATCTTAGTCTTTTTTACTTCTATTTTTCCATATAAAAACCCATATCACTCTTCTCAAAAAATATGTGGTTCTTTTCGGGGTGGGGAGTGAGGTTGGGGTAAATAGGTGAAGGGGATTACAGAAGGCACTTGTGATGAGCACTGGGCGATGTATACAAGTGGTGAATCACTATATTGTACCCCTGAAACTAACATGACACTGCATGTTAACTAACTAGAATTTAAATAAAAACTTAGAAAAAAAAAAAAACCCTGGGGTTCTTTTCTTTTAAATCCCACCACTACCAATGACCTTGAAGTGTATCTTATCCTATCAACTCCAAGTCAGCTCTTGGTTGACAAGTCAGCTCTTGGTTGCATTTTAATGGTAGCACACAGACTGCTGACCCAAGTGCAACCTTATACTCAGTTGTACCCAATTACAATACAGGAGGTGAAAGAATTAGCAGGCTCTCCATGTGGGGAATCACCCAAATACAACAATAGTTCTTTTTTCCTTTAAGATTTTATTTATTTATTTGACAGACAGAGATCACAAGTAGGCAGAGAGGCAGGCAGACAGAGAGAGAGGAGGAAGCAGGCTCCCTGCTGAGCAGAGAGCCTGATGTGGGCCTCGATCCCAGGACTCTGATATCATGACGTGAGTCGAAGGCAGAGGCTTTTACCCACTGAGCCACCCAGGTGCCCCTACAACAATAATTCTGAATGCAGACACTATTTGAGTGAAAATGATTGCCTGCCTCTCTGTCAAATAAATAAATAAAATCTAAAAAAAAGAAAATGAGGAGAGCAAGACTCAGGCCTGGCTGCCACACATCAAAACATAGTGTACAAATTCAGAGAACATATGCCAGACATCACCTCCCCAATTTTCATGAGCTAATATGCACTTTCCCAGAGTTATTGCTGCAATCCAGAAGTTTGGGAGGGTCACCCAGGAGGCTACATCCGAAAGAAGTGATTGCAGTGGGTAGCAAAGATACCACATCCCCATTCAGCACGGTTCCAAGGACAAGAGGAAGTTGCACTGAGTTGGTGAGATGGGAGACATGTCAGAACCTGGGGAAGCCATACATGGCAAAGAAGGGGTCAAGGGAGGGTACAGGTACCCACACTGTATGCACCCAACTCTCAGCTCATGGGGAGATTAGCATTAAAGCTTTCATTCTTTGTCATCTCATAAAAATCATTACCTCTTCGGGAAAGCTCTAAATGAGGAAGATTTAAATTATTGACCCTAACTTATTCTGTCAGCTTGTAATATATCCAATTGGGAATATACCCAAGAAATTTTTCTTCCTTAATGGGGGCCTTCAGTTTTTTGAGGTTTTTTGTTTGTTTTTGGACCAGAGTATGGGTATCCACAACTATAGGAAAGTCCTCTCAATAATCTCAAAGTGTCAAGACCTTTTCTAGCCTTTTCTAAACTGCATACAACCTCTGAAAAATCTATCCCAGGAAAGAATAAATATTGATCTAACCATGTATCAAGTACCATATTTTAGAAAATAACACTAAAGATAATATCTACCATTTTTGAATATTTATGTTTTACACAGTATTCTAAGCAAGTATACATATATATATATATATATTTAAGCAAAACTTAAATATAAAAGGAATGATTCTAAAATTATACTTAAGACTCTGTGGAAATGAAAGATTGAAATCAAACCTCCTTTAATTTAAATAAGGGAGCAGAATTGAACAAGTATCAAATTGTGGAGGAGAGAAATATAGTAATCTGTAAAAGTTCCCAGAACTTCTTATGAGGCTTCATTTCCTCGTGGATGGTTTATATGCATACAAAATAATATATAAGATTTAATGGGTATTTGCAACACTGACAACTGCATTTTATTAACTTCAAAGGTTGGCTTCTAGACAATAAATCCCCAGAATGTTCTAATAATGTAGGTATTAAAAATCTGCTACTTACAGAATTATGAATTTGGTAATTACTTCTGAGTTGCACAAAATCATAAAATGCATCAGGTTTTCTCTAACTTAACTCTGGTAGAAAATAAACTAAAAAAATAGTTCCAGTTCTTTATTAATATTAAGAACTTTTCAAGGTGTTACAAGGACATGTTTTACCACGGATTATGTTCTTAGAACCAACTCTAGCAAATATCCTAATTCTGGCTATGTGTATAACTTTAATCACTTTCCAGTTTCACAGAATTAAAAGGGGGGAAAGAGGAGGACTTGCCTGATAAAAATCAAGAGGCTGACTAAGTGGGTACTGGAAATATTATTAATACTGTGAAAATATTATGATTAGAAATATGACCGTCTGCTAAAAATTCAAGCAGCTAACTGCAGAGGGAGGGAAAAAAAAAAAAAAACAACCCAGAAAGCTAGTATATATTTTTAAAACTGTGTGGGCTTTCTTCTTTCATCAATCCCTGCAGCTGTTTCCCTCCTCCTAAAACCAATGAAAATTTGATTAACGTGACAACAAACCTCATTCTAAGTTACAGAGACCTCATTAGAGTCAGGTGGAAGGTAGAGGTAGACACTCGTCTCTTTCTATCTGAAGATTCACAAGTGGCATTTGCGGGGAACTCTTCAGTCATTCAATGAACAGCCTTTGGGCATGTATCATGAATTATAAGGGTCTAGAAGTCTGAAGAACACAAGGAGCTCAGAGTCTGTGACATCGGTCATACCTAAGTTTTTTCAATACGAGTAAGTGTTCTTTCAATGGTGACACATAAGTGGAGGGAAGGAAACCCCAAAAGTATTAACAGTAAACATCGGTGACCTGGGGCTAACATACAACAAAGCCAGCTCTAGCTCAGGACTGTTGCAGATGTTCTTGGGCTATGTGGGCCTTTCCACCAGGTCCAGTCGTTATTCCAGACCTCTTCTTGTTCAGATCGGAAGCGCCCTGCTACCCAAATCACATTCAGTTTACTAGGTATTTACCTCAAAGATACAGATGTAAGGAAAAGAAGGGCCATTTCTACCCCAATGTTCATAGCAGCAATGGCCGCAGTCGCCAAACTGTGGAAAGAATAAAGATGCCCTTCAACAGATGAATGGATAAAGAAGATATGGTTCATATATACAATGGAGTATTATGCCTCCATCAGAAAGGATGAATAACCAACTTTTGTATCAAGATGGATGGGACTGGAAGAGATTATGCTGAGTGAAATAAGTCAAGCAGAGAGAGTCAATTATCATATGGTTTCACTAATGGAGTATAAGGAATAACATGGAGGACATGGGGAGATGGAGAGAAGTGAGTGGGGGGAAATTGGAGGGGGAGACAAACCATGAGAGACAGTGGACTCTGAGAAACAAACTCAGGGTTTTGGAGGGCATGGGGTGGGGGGTTGGGTGAGTCTGGTGCTGGGTATTAAGAAGGGCACGTATTGCATGGAGCACTGGGTATGGTGCATAAACAATCTTGGAACACTGAAAAAATAAAGTTTAATTAAATTTTTTTAAAAAGCACTGCAGAATTAACTGATGAGAATGTAATTCACCTGAAAGTTTTACAAATATGAACTGGACCGAGAAAAATGTAATCAGAGAATCAGAACCTAGAAAGACCTGTGATGCTATTGTATTAGAGGATGTATACTGACCATCCCTGACTTATGATGCCTTGACTTAGGATTTTTCAACCTGACCTTGTGCAAAAACAATTCACATTTGGGAGAAGCTGTACCTTCAATTTGCAATCTTCATTTTTTCCTGAGGTTGATATGCAGCAGATACTCTCCCGCGATGCTGGGCAGTGGTGGCAGATCCCAGTGAGTCATGAGATCACCAGTACATGAGATCACCAGGGTTAACAACTGCTAGACTTAAAACCATTCTGTTTGTCACTTTCAGCACAGGATTCAATCAATTACAGGAGCTACTCAACAGTGGATTGTAAAATAGGCTTTTGTCAGATGACTATGCCCGGCTATCGGCTGGTTTAAGCTTAGGCTAGGGCTACACTGTGACCTGTGGTAGGTTAGGCATGTTCAATCCACTTTAGATTTACGGTATTTTCAACTTACAACAGGTTTATGTGGACATCAGCCCTACTGTAAGTCAAGGAAGATCTGTGCTTAGAAGAATGGAGAATTCAGACTGCTTTATACACATATACACTTAACTCATTTCTTAAAATGAGAAATTTGGTAAATCAAGCAAAATGGGTATTTTTTTAATAGTGTCAGTTGGCTAAATAGAGGCTTCTCACACTTGAGATGTTGAATCAGCGATAGAAAAAGTGACAGGATGCTGCCTCAGTAATAAAACATTAAAATTGTATCTGAAAAGAAGAAATTCTCAAACTAAAGAAGCCATTATCTGAGGCACAATAGATTTTCCCTCATAAGTACATTCTGAGAGCCAGGAAAATGAATAAAGTGTAAGGAATTTATTTAGACTCGAAATGCTATTTTTCTAAATTGAATATGCTCATACTTTCTAATTTCTAACCTACTGAAATATAATATTCTTATTACATAACAACATAATGTGTTTTAATATGTGTGGGTCAAATCACCCTCTTGTGAATGCTCTGTTTCAAAATTTTTTGGATTAGCTTCATATATCTCTAATCCTCCAGATAAACTTTAAAAATACTTAGCAAGTCCCTAAAAGTTACTGGGATTTTAGCTGAAATTTTATTAAACTTAAAAGTTACTTTTGGGAGAATAGGCAGCTTTAAAATATGAATATTTCCTCTACTTATTTACTATTTGTTAGGTTTTTTCCTAGGCATTGTATATGTTTTTAGGAGGTTGTAAATTGCATCTTCTTAATTACATGTTATTCTAAGATTACAGGCAAGCTGGGAATAGCAGTGAAAACAACAATAACAACATTCACATTGCACTAACTGTAGCAGGCACCATTCCAAGGCTTTACATAAAACCATTTATTCACAGATGGGGAAACTGAGGCACAAACATTAAGCAACTTGCCCAGCGTTCTATAACTGACAGATAAGCATCAGAGCTAGAATTTGGATTCAGGCATTGTGGCTCCCGAGTTAGTGATTTTTATATTTTACTTTGTAACCATGTACCCTCTCAAAGAGTTTTCATTAATTTTCAAGGGCTTTTCCTACATTTTCCAGTAAGAAAATACTATGAAAAAAAAGTAATAGATAATTTTATTCTTTTTTTTAATATTATATTTCATTTCCCCCTTAGTTTATCAAACGGGTAAACAATTCCCTAATATTAAATAACTGTGATTTTTTTAAACTCTAAGATATCAATGGTTACTATATCTGGTATTGTGTTGTGCATGTAATAAATGGATCTCCAGTCATTTCTTTCTTGCTCCTTCTACCTTCTTGGCTAAATCAGGCCTTTGTCATCCTTCACCACCTCCAGAATGAGCCCAAGCTTGACTAGCCTAGAAAAGACTCCTGATTGCGACTCCCGAGTTCGACCACAGCTCTTGGTGACATCACTCTCCGCATCTCCACACATCCGCCAGACACTTGTTGCCATCCCTTTGATGGCAAGGCTACCTCTCCCTCCTCTGCCCACTTTTTCTCTTTGTATCAGAGATTGCGAATGTGCCTCCCTTGTAACTCTCCTCCGTTGTCTTTCTGGAATGCATTTGCTTCAAAAACAAGAGGAGACTGGGTTTTTGCCCTGACTTTCTGCAGGACTGGCTGCTGTCCAGACTGCTTTGTTTCTGGCATTTTCATTAATTCCACGCATATGGTATCTGACAGAATTACTGCTGAGTTTGTTGACAGGGCCCTCTGGCCTCCAACATCAAATACATGATGTTCCTATCAAACTTGACACCTGTTTTTCATTCCCAGGCATTGATTTTCTACCCACTAGCCAACATATTTCATAGAAAGAAACTGTTAGCACTATCTGCAAAGTATTGATTGCAGCAACACTGAAATCCCTACCTGAAAATTTACAGCCTTAATTTCCAGTAGGTTCTATCAGTTATTTCCAAGTGGGTGAAGATTTAAGAGTGTGATCAGCATGTGCTAACTAAAATGTTTACTACTGAGCAGCCTCTACAACTTGCAACTTAGGACAAAATTGGAAAGACAGAAGTAAGTGCTAAGCAATTGTTTGATTAAGTTCCTCAAAGATCCGATGAAATGGCCATGTGTTTTCCAAGGAAAGAATAAAAACGCAATACGAAGCAGAAACTCTTTAAAAAAAAAAAAAGGGGGTATCCCCAAATCAAAAGAAAATGTGAGGATCAATGTTGCACCTTAGGAAGGAAAGACTGGGTGGCTTGGAGGTTTGCAGGTAACTACTTCTAACGTTTGGAGAAGAGAGTCTGTTTTTGGCAAAATGTGACACAGAATTTATCACTTTGCATATAAAACAAATACTTACCAAGATTTAATGAACTCATTCATCATTCAACAATCATATATTGAGGGACTACTATGTGCTAGTTAGTATATTCAGAATTTCATCTGAATCCCTTCATCTTGTCCTCACATAATTCGTAAGTTTGAACCTATTTTTCATACTTTCAGAGAAGGGACACCTCACTTAGGAATTCCCTCTGTGTTCTCCGAAGAGGAGACACAGAGAGAAGGCTTTCAATAATGGAATTAAAAGAACCGAATATTTCCAAATTTATTGCATTAAAATAAACAGATGACCTTTAGAAGAACCCCAGGGGTCAGCATGCTAACCTATTACTATAGAAATGTCCACTACAGAAACACCAAGAACACACTCATAAACAGTAATCTATCCATGCGGTTTTGAATAAACTCACTTCAAACCAACATGGCAAGGGAAGACTTGTTACTTAGAAGTAACAAGTTACTTAGTTACTTAGAAGTTACTTAGAAGTGACTTTGAGAGGTCAGTGGATCACATTCTAGGCCCACAAATTACTTTTCTTTTTTCCCATTTTATCAGAATTTTATTTTTTTTTATTTCTTTTAAGCGTAACAGAATTCATAGTTTTTGCACCACACCCAGTGCTCCATGCAATGCGTGCCCTCCATAATACCCACCACCTGGCTCCCCCAACCTCCCACCCCCCGCTTTTCTTTTCTATTCTACCTATACCAATAATTGCTGAAGACCTAACCATTAGACCCAACAGTGTTCAGTGCTGCTAGGAATACAAAAACAAAACAAAACAAAACAAAACAACCATAAGGTACAACTCCTAATGCTGAAAATGTTCGTTATTTTTGAGCTGAACATCAATCTAATATACACAGAACACATGAATGAAGATGGTACATGATGTCCACACTGTACTAGTCTAAGAAGGTAGACCTAATACAGCTTTACAAGCTGTATTATGAAGTATAGCTTACAAAGACAGTGGTATCTAGGCTCTTACTTAAAGGAAGAGATGGTCTGATCTGTTCATCCGAGAGAAAGAATGGATTCCAGGTAAGGACAACATCATTAGCCGAAGCCTGATGTGATATTAGTGTGTCGGGACTAAGAGCTAAGACCAGGTGGACGTGCTGCTTCAATCACAGGGAAGATCAGATCAACCAGGGCTGCACTCGAGCTTGAACTTCGTCCCTTGGACATCAGGAACACATCAAGAGGGGAACGTCCAATTCAAGAAATAGTTACTGAGGGTTTACTGTATGTCAGGCACCATATTGATGCTGGAGACACAAAATTGAGTAAGACATAATCTCTACTTTCAAGGAGCTCACATTCAGTGGTGAAGAGTGAAATATAAAACCATAAGAATTACAGAACAACCTATCAGGACAATGAAAGAAGTGTATTCAAGGAATAAAAGAGCACAGGGAAGGAAGAATCAACTCTCAGTTGGGAAATGAGGGAACAATGGTAGGGGGTCAGTGCACGGAAGGTGTCCCAGACAAGGTGACGTGGGAGCTGGGAATACAAGAGACAGATGGTGGCCAAGCAAACAAAGCTGGGAAGGACACTCCAAGCCTGACAAAAATGTCAAGGAGGTCAAGGTGGACTTGATGTGAGGGAAACCATATTAATGAAACCAGACAGGAAGTTGCCTCAAATTCCATTTGGGAGACATATGCATAATCCACTATAATGAAGCCCAGCCCAGGGCTTTAGAGAAAAAGAGAATAAAGAATCTGCACTTTCATTTTCTGGAGGGTTTAGGTGAATTACAGTGTTCTATAACTAAAAATCAAAGGGTATGAATTGAAATGTTTCCTCATTTGAGATGTTACTGCCAAATTATTAAAAGGCATAATAATGAAGGGGGCTCATTTTCAGGACTGAATTCACAACCTTCTTTGCACACCTCATCTCCCTCCATTGTATCTTCTTGGTGAAAACTATTGCCATTCAACCAGCTGAAATATAGAAGTAGTTGACATGCTAGAAACACAGAAGTCAACTTTGATTCCTCACTTCTTCCCCTCCTCTTCCCCTTGTATACAATTCCTCATCAAATTCTGCATTTTATTTCTTAAATATCATTTGAATTCATCAGTGTTTCGGCATGTCCACTTCCAAAATCACAGACAAATCTACCATCTTTTACCTAGAGATGGTAAAAGAGAATAGTCTAGTCTTTTAGACTAGTCTAAATAGTCTAATCTTTTACCTAGACTATTATAATGACTAACTCTAGTGTCTGATATAGTAGGTACTTTACAAATACTAGTTTAATTAATGAATAATTTATTAAGTAAGGGAACAGTTAGCCCTACTTATATGTAATATAAGTATATTATAGCATATATGTGGTTTTAATTGGAGAGTTGATCATGCCCCTGAATTAAAAACATGTTGAAGGCACTACCTGTAAGTATACAAATGTGCATGTTGTATCTATTATTAATTAATATGTTTTCCTATAGTGGTACTAAGTGCCAAATATTATGCATTATATTATTTGGTCTGCTCTAAAAAACAAAACAAAAAGATGAGGTTATTGGATTAGGGATCTCCACATCTAAGAATGATAATCAGAATGGATAATCAGGGCCACCTATGGCTTAGTGGGTTAAGCATCAGCCTTGAGCTCAGATCATGATCCCAGGGTTTTGGGATTGAGCTCTGAGTCAGGCTCAGTCTGCTGGGGAGTCTGCTTCTCTCTCTCACTTTGCCCCCTCCCCCACTCATGCTCGCTCGCTCTCACACTCCTCCCTCTCTCTCAAATAAATAAATACAATCTTTAAAAAAAAAGAATGGATAATCAGATTGGAGAGTGTTTAAAAACAGAGTGAATGGGTTTTCAAGCACCATAAAGACAACCCACCAGTGGGCAGTGGTACATGATAACAGTTAATGAAGAGGAAGGAATGGGGGTTGGAGAAGAAAGAGAAGGTAGTAGATGGGGCTGGAGATAGAGCAAGTGGTGGACAGATGAAAAGAAACACTAAGATAAATTTTAATTTTTATTTATAATTTTTTCAGACATAAGACATGTCTCTGCATCTATTCGATTGCCCTCCTTAAACTGTGGTAAAAACTATCATTTTATACTCAGTCCCACTTGTCAACTTTTCCTACTAATTCAGAAATTACGTTCCTCTTTTAAAATCAAACTTTAATAGGTTAAGCTCCTTCCAGCTTTTTTTTTTTAAAGATTTTATTTTTAAGTAATTTCTATAACCAACGTGGGGCTTGAACTTATAACCCTGAGATCAAGAGTTGCAGGCTTCACTGACTGAACCAACCAGGCAGCCCAAGCTCCTTCCTGTTTTATGTTGTCTTGATTTTTGTTTTTACATTTATTTATTTATTTATTTATTTATTTATATTTTGCTTTGTGGGAAGTCTCTTTAATGTCTGACTAACAAACACATATTTTTATATACATACATATTTGGCTATGGAACATGTTAGCAGAAATGTGCAGTATCAGAATAAATAGAAGTTTCAAAATGACTCATAAAGGTTATTACCTCACAAATGTACACATTTCCATGCAAAATATATTCTAGAGAAATGTAAAAAAAAAAAATCCTAACCCTAATATGCCAAAGTGCTAGGACCCCCATTTTTTAAGGGATGAATTTTTCATTCTAGAATATAATTATCAAGCCATCTCTAGGTAAAAATTGAATGTAACCAAGAACACAAAATATTTGTCTGTCTAACTTATTTATATTAAGATAAAAAACAGATTGAATATCACTAAGTTCTAAAAGACTAATCCTTAAATGGATAGATCAAGACTTGATCAACTTTAACAATACTTTATAGTGTTTTGTTAGAAGAAAATTTATTTTATTTTATTTTATTTATTTGACAGAGAGATAGAGACACAAGTAGGTAGAGCAGCAGGCAGAGGGAGAAGCAGACAACCCTCCAAGTAGGGAGCCCAATGTGGGACTCGATCCCAGGACCCTGGGATCACGATATGAGCCCAATGCAGACACCTAAATAGCTAAGCCACCCTGGCACCCTGAGAATTTTGTTTTTTGATGAAGAAATGAGTATTATCAAACTCAGGCAAAGGCTTCCTATTTAATATACATAATACAGAAGACTATAAATTAGTACCAATGAACATTTGTGCACTATTAAATATCAATAAGTCTGGGTATTCAGTATCTATATTTGAAAAAGATTCTTTGACAGGGGAAATAGTTTATTTATGAATATATCACCAGCCCCCAAAGCTCATAATACAAGATACTTGGTGAAGACCATGTAAGTCATATTTTTAAATGACATGCTTTGATCTATTTTCAGTATGCCAAAATTAGCAAATATGATAACTAAAATACTAGTTAAATAATATTCCAAATAGTAAGAAGTTAGCATGAAATTCAATAAATGTAACTATTATTATTGCTCACTTTACTTTTCTTGAGATGCTTAACACTGTGTGTGATTTTCCATCCTAAGTTTTTTGTCCTTAGTATATTCTTATTTCACTACACAATTTTCACAAGTTTGATTTTAATTCCTATATACCATATGATTTGGAGTTATAATACACATCAAGTATCAGGAAAAGGCTCAAAGACTTGAATATATCCAAGCAAATGGAAAAAGAAGTTGATATTTGATACCATCTGCTTTCCTTCCTCTAAATCTCCCTGCCCTGTGGCTGTTCCATTCTCAGACTGTCTCTACCATTCAAGGAGGCAACAATATCTTAAAACCTTGTGATTCAGAGGTGTGTTGAGATACCTTGCTTCTGCAACACCAAAGAAATTGTCTTCAACCCTGTACTCTAGTCCAAGGTGGCCCTGTGTCTGCTCCTAGCAATTTCTCTGAAGATATTTGAGTAGGTAGGAATATATTTTCTCTTCCTTTTGGCTTTTGGTTCATTCCTTCTGTTGATGTATCTTGCAATTGTTTCCAAGGGCGCTAGTGCTGAGGGCCATTCACTAACAAGCACCTTTCCCCCTATGCTCTTTGCTTCGAATCTTCCATGGGCATTTTCGTGTGTTACAGGCTTGTTGAAGTTCTCAGGGAGTAAACAGGAAGGATTTTATGACACACCCATGTAGTAGAGAACTAAACACTAAGAAGATATCTTTTGGTTCTTTTTTACCTTGAAACTCATCCCTATGTCCTCTCCCTCCTCCCATCTTCAAACCCCTGTTTTTACTTGAAATGGGTGGGCTATCATTTCCTTGGTGCCTGAAAACCCATGGCCTTGGGTTCTATATCCTGCCAAGAAGTTTATCAAGGTGTTTTCCCAAACAAAGTTCCCTCCGTAATCTGGAGCCAGCTGTTGGAATAATTAATTTCTTCTGTTTATGCAACTGTAAAATATTTCATATCGTATGATATAAAACCATAGCAGATACATATGCAGGAGTATTTGTGGCATGAGTCAATGAATACCTTCTTTTGAGTGAAGGAAATGGCAATGATTAACTCAAAAGAATACACCTCTTGTTCCAAATAAGGCAAATTTTCAAGAGAGAGTTTCAAGAGGTAGGTGGTCCTCCCACCCCTCCAGCTACAACCTTTATGTCCCCAGGAGAGGCTAGAGGAGATCCAGGGATGTCCCCATGTTTTCGGAAGAGTCAATCAATTTTTCTCATCTTCAAAATGTGAGGTCACTTCAGTCAGTTCTTTTCAAACATTCAGACAAAAGTACCGCCCACAACAGAAGAAAGAATAGAGAGGTTTGAGTCTCTGTCATAACCAACTTGTTGCAAACATGGCCCTTCTCTGGACCCAAAATTTTACCTTAAAAATATGCAGACTTGGGATTCTCTTCTAGACTTCACAGGTTCACATCAGCAAAGAAAGGCCTTCCCCGGTCAGCTCAGCTTGGGCTTCTCCAGGGACCCAATGGTATTGACTATAAGCAGGAAGGCTTGCGATTGATGCCTATAGTAGGATGAAGCCACTCAAGCTCATGCTCTGAGGTCATGGGATAAGGGTGTCACTAGCAAGGGTTGGTGGTTGGGTGGGCCTGTTGTCTCTGTTCCACATTCAAATGCTCCTTGGCGGCAGGGAGGGCTGCTGGCTGTGCTCCATGGTCAGGGGGTGCTGCTAGCTGGACTCGGCAATCACTTCTGGTTGGGCAGGTTGGCACACTATGTTTCCTGGTGGGACTGTGCCTCTGGATGGATTCCATGATGGGCAGGGCTATGGGCTATTCTTCACCATTGCTGGTGGTCAGATAGGGCCTCAGGCTGTTTCCCAACCAAATGGTGCCACTGGCTAGAATCTATGTTCAGGTAGGACTGCAAGCCAGCTTTTGAGGTCAGATGGGGACTCGGACTGTGGTCTGTAATAAGGCAGAGCCACAGGCTTGCTGAAAGTTGGGTGGCGCTGCAGGCCAGACTTTGTGATTGGGTAGGCCACTGGTTATGCTCTGTTGTTGGGTGAGGTCACTAGCTGTGCTCTCTCTTTAAGGGGGGCCTTTAGAGGTGATTCAGTGGGTTAAGCCTTTGCTTTTGGCTCAGGTCATGGTCTCAGAGTCCAAGGATCCAGCTCCATATTGGGCTCTCTGCTCGGCGGGGAGCCTGATTCCCCCCTCCCTGTGCCTGCCTGCTTGTGATTGATCTTTCTCTTCCTCTCTCTCTCTCTGTCAAATAGATAAATAAAATCTTTAAAAAAAATGGGGCACCTGGGTGGCTCATTGGGTTAAAGCCTCTGCCTTCGGCTCAGGTCATGATCCCGAAGTCCTGGGATAGAGCCCTGCATCAGGCTCTCTGCTCAGCAGGGAGCCTGCTTCCCCCCCACCCCTCTCTCTACCCATAGGTGGGTAGGGCTGGAGATTGTGTTCTGCAGTCAGTTGGGGTCACTGTCCACAGGTTATGCACACTATGATTGTGTGGGCTCACTGGCCGAGATCCTGCCTGAGTGAGATTCCAGGTTGTATTCAGCAACTGGGCAGAGCCACAGGATGGGCTCTGGTACAGAGTGGTGTTGTGGCTATGTTCCATGGCCGGATGACTCTCTAGGCTAGGCTCTGAGGCTGCCCATGGGGCCTGTATAGGCACTCTGCTTATGCCGTGCCACAGGTGATGCTAAACTGTTGGAGAAGGCTATTGTCTTGACTCCTTGTGCGCGTACCTGATGGGCTGTGGTCCACATATCCTGCGGCCATACTTCCCAGAGGGAATACTATACTCAACAGTTGGGTAAGACTGTGAATTTCCTCTTCTGCTTGGATGGCCTCCATAGCCAGTATGGCCCACTGGCTGGGGATCTAAACCAGGAAGCACTTCCAGCTGAGCCCCTTAGCCAGACAGGGCCACCAGCTCAGCTCTGTAATGGGTGTAGCCTCTGGCTGGGATCTCCAGGTGCTGCTGCAAGCAGGAATGCAGTCTGCCAAAAACCGAGTGCTAGTTGCTGTAAGCCCTGCTCCCTTCTCTGTCTTTCTCTGATCCCTAGTAGTTATGCTCTGCAGATAAACCCAGTGATCCCCATGACATGATACCAAAGGAAGCATCTTATAATGCTGGGAAATCTGGATGCCCATCTTGGTTCTCTCTTTCCCACTGCAGAAACCATATGCCTAGGGAGGCCCTCTTGGTGTGGGTCTGTGCTGGCCTGGGGGAGGGGCATTTGGTCAGACTATAGCCTTTCCTCAGTATGGTCCTTCTCACTCTCTGTGGTCTTGGGGGGGTGCTTCAGCTTCACACCCAGGTTCTACAATTTTTAAAATGGTGTCCTGTCTATGAATAGTTGACAGTTGCTCATCTTGTGAGGGGGACTGAAATCAGAAATGACCATGTCCCCCTCTTGGTGATGTCATACCACTTAAGTTTTTCGTTTAATTTTCTAAGACTCCCTTCACATCATTTAATTTAATTATGAGGGAAAAAAACCAGGATTCTCAAAACCTGTTCATTTATATACCAATTTACTGCAATGAACTATAAAAACAAATTCAGTGGCTCTCAAAATAAACTCCTTCATGTCAAATTGTGAATGCAAACTTCCATGTGCCAACTGTACTTAAAATAAAAACTATACCTATTATTATCTTTAGTTAAATATAGGTAATATGGTTAAATATGGTCTGTTTTAAAATCAATCAGAAGACACTACAGATCTTTTATGTTAGTATATGATTTCAGTAGTCTGCATTCCTAAGAACATATAAGTAGGTTTTTATCATCTGGAATTAATGTACCTTCCAAATTCAAACATGATAGAATCTTCAGTTTCTTCAATTTATCCACTGCTCTCAGGCTATTCACCCCTTTCCTTCCTTACTTTTCCTTCTTTACCTTCTAGCTGGGATGGTCTGCTCATCCCATCAATGACTCCCACTGCTACTCACAATCCCTTGACCCTTGTCTTCTCATTATCTTCATGGAGCAGACCCAATTATCCACATTAGCCTTCCAGATTCTGAATTCTCATTCCTGTGTTGGAGACTTTGTAAAATGTTGGGTAGCTCTGACTGAGAGGATGGTGCTACCTCAGACTGATGAGATTCCATCTGCCTGGGGATAGAACCTCATTAGGAAGTTTCCACTTGTCTTCTGCCCTCTCCAATTCCCTCAGAAGCTTGCCCAGTTTCTATTTAAATGTTTGCCAAACATCTGATAGCCACAGCACTGATACAATGCCCAGGAAATTTTAGCTTCAATATCTTTAGGTGAACAGTAGAGTGACTTCCTACAAATTAAGGAATTCAGAGGTCATGCATATGGCTGAGGGATAGGATGGATTTTATACTGCTCTGCAGGGAAAGTGTGTGCCTTGTGAAGAAGCTCCAGAGCAACAGACTCCAGATCAAGAGGGGGGGAAACTTGGAGCCACCTGCATATTACCAACTCATATGGTGCAAACTTCCCAGACATATGTGTGCTTTAGTAATGGTGGAAGGACTCTACAGAAGGCTGAGGTGAGAAAATGGTCTTGAGAAGTCCCTCTAAGACTCAGATTCCTGAGAGAAATGCCATGAGTTGTAAAATGCTAGGGACTATGTGTGGAGAGTAATGAGCAAAAATCAGGACCAACAGAAACTGTATTAGAAAATGCTACCCAAGATTCCTTGCTTTCTTTGCATCACATGCCCCACAGAGCTCGCCGTACTATGCTCTTGCTGAGGCATAGTAAAATTGGGCAGGAGAATGAGAAATGTCAGGAGCAACATATCACCATACGAGGATGGCTTTAGGGGGTTTAGCCAAGTTCACAATTAGTCTTTCTTTTTTCTTTGATTATGTTCGGTTAGCCACTGTGTAGCACATCATTAGTTTTTGATGTATGGTTAATGATTCATCAGTTACACATAACACCCAGTGCTCATCACAACACGTGCCCTTCTTAATACCCATCTCCCGGTTACCCCCTCCCCCCATCCTCACCCCTGTCTGAAACCCTCAGTTTGTTTGTATGGAACCAGAAAAGACCCTGAATTGCCAAGCGAATGATGAAAAAGAAAAACAAAGCCGACGGCATCATGTTGCCTGACTTTAAGCTCTATTACAAAGCTGTGATCACCAAGACAGCATGGTACAGGCACAAAAACAGACACACAGACCAATGGAATGGAATAGAGAGCCCAGAAATGGACCCTCAACTCTATGGTCCACTAATCTTTGACAAATCAGGAAAAAAAATAGCCAATGGAAAAGAGACAGTCTCTTCCATAAGTGGTGCTGGGGAAAACTGGACAGCTACAATTATTAGTCTTTCTAATAGGTTCTCTCTACCAGAGAAGGAGGTTCCAGATTTCACTTATTTAAAGGGTCCCTGAGAGATTGTGGACTCTGAGAAACAAACTGAGGGTTTTGGAGGGGAGGAGGGTAGAGCATTGGGTAAGCCTGGTGGTGGGTATTATAGGGGGCAAGTATTGCATGGAGCACTGGGTGTGGTGCATAAACAATGAATTTTGGAACACTGAAAAGAAATAAAATAAAATGAAATGAAAAATAAAAAAGCATCCCTGGGGGTACAATTTGGGAGCTGTGGGGAGCCTCTTAATATTCTACAAGATCTATATGAAAGGAGACAATGGCCCTCAGAGAAAAGAAAAATGAAGCAAGGAAGCAGAGATGCAAGACAGAGGGAGAGTATGGGTTTCCCTTCCACACGGGTTACCGGGCCCATATCAGTCCTCTCTGCAGGCATGTCTATATTCTCACTGTCTAGGTCTCTCTTCTGCTTCAGCACTTACTGCTTATTTTCTGTTACTTAGAACCAAAGCAACTTAACTAGGGTAGCACAGCTCCTGTAAGTCTGTGTAAAGACTTACCCCACATCAACCAAGGCCCAGGTCAGAAATGCTCACCTGTCACCATGAACCGAAAGGAATGATTTCTTATTGCCCAGTGCCTTTCTCCAACATGGCACGAGCAGGATTGTCACGAGGTGTTGCTACTTAGGAGATTGCCAGCCTAGTAACAACTTTTCTCTAAGCCTTCCTGGCAGGTGTTTCTAGCCAGGATACCCACACATTTATTATCAGAGTTTACTTAGTTACAACCAAGGCCCATTACCGCAATGGAAACAAAAGGCTCAGAGAATGTCACTGGAACTGTGCCCAGGAAGCTTCGGTGATCACAAGTGCCAGAGCTTTAAAAAAAATCAAAGTCCTAGACAGAATCATTCCAAATAATACTTTGCTGAGCACATTCAGATTCTGTCCTCATCTGCTGCATTGAAACAGTATGCAAAATGGATATTTACTGCGTTGGACAATGGTCATCTTGTTCTTTTAATACCACCAATGAACAAGACTGTCCAACAGAAGTGGAAGAAAGAACCCTGGAAGAGTAGTGTGCAGCACGATATAAAAATACCATAATTGGGCTGTAAATGCACTTAAGTAAGTACTAAGAGATCAAGAAGTGATAAACCCGCAATCCTATGTAGCAGAGAGAATGCTCCATGTGCTAAAATGGTTTTTAAAATTATCATGGGATCTATCCATATTTTCCGAAGTATTTTCACCTTGCTCAAATGTCATTTTAAAAAGCCCATGATCTGGTGCATTGCTTAAGTCTTAAGAGTCCCCCCCCCCACTCAAATTCTGAATATTCACAGGACCAGAAAAATTCTTTTTAATCACAGGCATTAGACTGCGCCTTGGCTCCCTCTCCTTCCTCAAGCCACAAAGACATGTGAACCCAAAAGCAATGAGAATCCCACTAGTGTGATTCAAAAAGAATAGCTACTTGGACAGAGGACTGGGATGACTTTGGCACTGGCACAAAAAAGAGATAAGTAGGATGTGGTTTTGTTAAGTAGAGAGTAATGAACCCAGATACTTCAGCCATTTTCTGCCAGAAATACTTCAATAAAAAAACTTAATGAGGATTAGTGTCAACAGTTAATTATAAATGATTCATATGTACTACAACTCATCGTTAAGGCTTCTCCTTGGTAAGATTTTTTAGAGCATTAATTCTTGTTACCCTAGATTATTAGAAAAAAGTAATAGTGTCCCCTTATTAAATAGTAATCAAGTTTCTCAGGAGGATCTTATCTGCAGTTACTCTAAGTCACAAGGATTTAACTCACAAGAACAATCTCAACAGCTCAATGTTTAGATACATAATAAACTTCGAGTCCATCTTCCAAAAGTAAAACACTATCTCTAATCCTCCTTGTTTAACTTCATGGCAGTCAACAAAGGATAAGAAAGAACACTGGGGATGAAATGTGTTTTCTTTTCCACTGCTGCATCATTGAAAAAGATTGAATAAGGTCCAGAAAGATGGTGAAATCACAGAAACAAGGACCAAATTACAAGGCCAACCAAACCTTGCTATGGTCTACCACATCATTGTGTTGTCTCTCTAGAATAATGATGTTTATGTGTTTTCCACAGGGACCGATACTAAAGAGAAATAGAGGTAGAGTTTTAGATTGTGAATGCATTTAATTCTTGTAAGTCAGAGTTAGGCATGTTATCTCTAGTTCTCTAGGATAAAACAGGCGCCATCAAATTAAGTCACTTGTCCAAATTCACGCAAAGAATGAGTCACACGGTCACTCCAAAGTCAATCCATGTTGCCTTCCACTGAACTTTTCTCACTAACCCATTTCTACGAAGGGAATTTACACTGGACAGTCAAGTTCAAATGTGCTTCTCCTCCAAAGAATGAAGAGAATTGATGAGATGCTCTCTGAAAGGCTCTTCTGCTGTGTATTTATTCGGTCCTTTTTGATGGAGTCTGAAGCCTGTCATGGACATTACCTTATTAATCTTTACCATTTATCTGGGTACACTAGTTTTGGATGTTATTACCATTGTTATTACGAACGAGAAAATTAAAATGAGCACTCCTGAGCAGGAATGCCAGTGTGTGAGTGGCAGTTTGGACTGGAAGTCTTGCCACCTAATACATAATCCAGGGTCCTCGCCACTAAATCTTGCTTTTTGTGATATGGTAAAGCACACAAGGCCAAGCTACTATTAATCTTTAATGAAACCAAATGTCAACTATACCATTCTGAATCATCATTCAGTTTCCAGCATAACATTCAGTATATCTTCAATCTTATGACCACACATTCATACATAGAAGTTGAAAGAAAATCTAATTTCTTTCTATAATTACATAAATTACTTTTAACCTGTCACAACAGTTTTACATGAGAAAGGAAAATGAATTTATCCATCAATTGACACTCAAATATGTTTTCTTTCTTTAAGGAGTCGATCCCCTGATATTGTAGCTAATTATTTTTCCTTTCCTTAAAGAATTCTGACAAAGGATGCAGTTATGCTGACGAATGTCTCCTTTCCTGTTCGTCAGGAGCAGATGTCTGCGTCTGCCTCAAGGATAAGTCTGCTGCTCTGTGACACTGAGGGAAGTCTAGCCAGTGACCAGGCAACAACTTGCGTCTCTGCTCGAACCAGGTTCACAATACCATTTCCTCTTTTTACAAACGCATGGTAAGTACAAAACTGCCATTTAAGAAACTTCCTATGGATTTCCCAATAACCCCTAATACTATTATTGATCATCGGGCTCCTATTTCAGTTGGATTTTGATCAAAAAAGCTATCTTTTATGTGATTCCTTGGTAAAAGTAATTATTTAAGAAACCCACGTACATCAAGGTCAGGCCGGAAGCTGTCAATCTAACACAACCATTTCACGACATGGGTTCACCTTGCTTGATACTTCAGAATGAACATACCAAGTACATTAATCCTTCTGTGTGTCCCTGAATGTTGTTTCTTCTTCAGGCCAGAATATGCATCTACTTTTCTTATTTATCAGGAGCACAATCTTTTTTTTTCTTTTTTAAGATTTTATTTATTTATTTGACAGACAGAGATCACAAGTAGGCAGAGAGCCAGGCAGAGATAGAGGGGGAAGCAGGCTCCCTGCCGAGCAGAGAGCCCGATGCTGGGCTCGATCCCAGAACTCTGAGATCATGACCTGAGCCGAAGGCAGAGGATTAACCTACTGAGCCACCCAGGTGCCCCTCAGGAGCACAATCTTGGTTAACCTTTAAGGCTTGGCAGAGAGACACCCTTCTTCGCGTCTTGGGTCCGCCGCTGCTGGCCCACTATGGGCTTGAACACTGGCTTCTCTTGAGTCCTATCGCACTTTAGTAGTTTCTCTATTAAACAAGTAATTCCCATTCACTACAGAATCATTTATATGCGATCCTTCCTAAGGCTACGTACTCCTTAAGAGGTGGGGCCAGGCACAGAATTTCTCTCTGTACCTCCCCTAGCACATTTCCCTCTTTGTTTCTCAAATATGTTAGCCATGAATGTTGGGCAAATATAGTACAGTGACCCCTTGAGTTATAAGATTCTTGGGTCTAGTCCGAGCTTCAATGGCCTTGTACAAGCCATACCGTTCACCTCAACTACCTCACTGTAAAAGGGGCCAATGATACCTGTTTCTGGGAAGCTGTTTTCCCGACCCCGAATTGAAAATATGCTTTGAAAACTATGCTTTGTTAGATAAGTAGAAAATCTCATGCTTGTGTGTGTGTATTTCTTAGAGGATAAAATGTTGTGTAGTGTGTAAGACACTTGAAATAATAAATACATGGACTGTATAATAACATATTTGATCCACTTCAACTACAAACATGCTTAAAGAGAATCCTTTCAGAAACCAGCAGGGAATGCAACTACCCAACTGGTATCTAATTTATAGATGAATGGAGGAAAAAATTCATTATAGATGAATGTATCTGTTCCTATAATGAATATCCAAACTGTGACTACTGTAGTGATCGTGTACCCATGAGTAGCAGAGAAGTTAACCATATCTACCCACGCATGAATACTGGCCAGCAACACAGATGGAAGAAAGAGAAGAGAGGCAGAATCATTACCTAAAACCCTCACTTGCACTCTGTTTAAAATGTATGATTGTTTTCAGATTATTTATATGGACAGAAATGGTGTTTTAAAAATGAGTGTGCATTTGCGCATTTCCAGTGATTAAATGTTATCAGCTCCTACATTAATTATATGCTGTTCTCAACTCTCCTCTTGTCCTCTAGCTTCTGTAACACACACTTAGTTTCTGTTTTGTCCTGGATCCACCAAATGCAGAAATCATTACCTTTTGGATGCACTAGAAAGAATCTGCTTATAGAGGAGGATAATAATGCTCTAATATTTTTCTTAAGTTTTTTTTTAATTCAGTGAGGAAAATTAAGGTGTTTTCAAACACCTTAGTTTAAGTGTTACACTCAAGAGCAAAAACCCAATCATGTGTTTTCTTTCTTTTTAAAATTTCATTTATTTATTTGAGAGTGAGAGAGAGAACATGAGCAGGAGACAGGGGCAAAGCAAGAGCGAGAAACAGACTCCGCACTGAGCAGGGAGCCAAATGCAGGGCTTGGTCCCAGGACCCTGGGATCATGACCTGAGCAGAAGGCAGATGCTTAACCCACTGAGCCACCCAGGCCCCCACAAGCATGTGTTTTCTTCAATCAGCTGGCAGAATTCTAGTTCTCTCTTCTTTCCCTATTCACCCACTTGCCCCTCCACTGATGATTTCTCTTGTAGTAACAGCACTTCAGAGCTGTTTCAAGTTTGCTCCAATATCTCATTTCAGTGTATGCACAAGAAAAGGGATTTTAGTTAATAGGCTATACTTCTTAGAAGACATTTTAGGCCCTATCTTTTTTTTTTTTTTAATTTCTTTTCAGCGTAACAGAATTCATAGTTTTTGCACCACACCCAGTGCTCCATACAATTCTTGCCCTCCCTAATACCCACCACCTGGCTCCCCCAACCTCCCACCCCCCGCCCCTTCAAAACACTCAGGTTGTTTTTCAGAGTCCATAGTCTCTCATGGTTCATCTCCCCCTCCAATTTCCCTCAACTCCCTTCTCCTCTCCATCTCCCCATGTCCTCTGTGTTACTTGTTATGCTCCGCAAGTAAGTGAAACCATATGATAATTGACTCTCTCTGCTTGACTTATTTCACTCAGCATAATCTCTTCCAGTCCCCTCCATGTTGCTACAAAAGTTGGGTATTCAACCTTTCTAATGGAGGCATAATACTTCATAGTGTATATGGACCACATCTTCCTTATCCATTCGTCTGTTGAAGGGCATCTTTGTTCTTTCCACAGTTTGGCGACCGTGGCCATTGCTGCTATAAACATTGGGGTACAGATGGCCCTTCTTTTCACCACATCTGTATCTTTGGGGTAAATACCCAGTAGTGCAATTGCAGGGTCATAGGGAAGCTCTATTTTTAATTTCTTGAGGAATCTCCATACTGTTCTCCAAAGTGGCTGCACCAACTTGCATTCCCACCAACAGTGTAAGAGGGTTCCCCTTTCTCCACATCCTCTCCAACACACGTTGTTTCCTGTCTTGCTAATTTTGGCCATTCTAACTGGTGTAAGGTGGTATCTCTATGTGGTTTTAATTTGAATCTCCCCGATGGCTAGTGATGATGAACATTTTTCATGTGTCTGATAGCCATTTGTATGTCTTCATTGGAGAAGTATCTGTTCATATCTTCTGCCCATTTTTTTATATGATTATTTGTTTTGTGTGTGTTGAGTTTGAGAAGTTCTTTATAGATCCTGGATATCAACCTTTTGTCTGTACTGTCATTTGCAAATATCTTCTCCCATTCCGTGGGTTGCCTCTTTGTTTTGTTGACTGTTTCCTTTGCTGTGCAGAAGCTTTTGATCTTGATAAAGTCCCAAAAGTTCATTTTTGCTTTTATTTCCTTTGCCTTTGGAGACATCTCTTGAAAGAAGTTGCTGTGGCTGATATCAAAGAGATTACTGCCTATGTTCTCCTCTAGGATTCTGATGGATTCCTGTCTCATGTTGAGGTCTTTTATCAATTTCGAGTTTATCTTTGTGTACGGTGTAAGAGAATGGTCGAGTTTCATTCTTCTACATATAGCTGTCCAATTTTCCCAGCACCATTTATTGAAGAGACTGTCTTTTTTCCACTGTATATTTTTTCCTGCTTTGTCGAAGATTATTTGACCATAGAGTTGAGGGTCCATATCTGGGCTCTCTACTCTGTTCCATTGGTC
>PISX010001926.1:160532-176730 GCA_004024625.1 Mellivora capensis | reverse complement strand
TTCCCTGATTCTGTTTTCGTGGCTTCTAAGCTGTTTGTTCCAGGCTTCCTCCTGATCCTTTCTCTCTATCTGTTTGTCCTCCAGATCACTAATTCTATCTTCTGTCTCAGTTACCCTAGCTTTTAGAGAATTTAGATTAGATTGGAACTCATTGAGAGCCTTGTGAACATCATCCCTGTTGGCTTTCAGTTCTGCCCTAATATTGTGAACATCATTCCTGGTGGGTTTCAGTTCTGCCCTAATCAATTCCATTTGGTAATCCATGGCTTTCTCCAACCTAGCTATTGCCTGGATAATTGTTAGCCTGAATTCCCTTTCCGAAATAATGTCTATGTCGGTAGCCATTAGCTCTGTTGCAGAGGGCCCATCCTCTGAATTTTTATTCTGCTGGCCATTCCTCCTCCTAGTCATTTTGGTGAGAGATGGTTGAACGGTTGTAGCTGGATGTATCGACCTTGGTGCAGTGAAGGTGCACCCTGGAACGCTTATGAGCAATCAAGAGTCCCCGCCCAAATGAAAGAAAAAAAGAAAGAAGAAAAAAGGAGAGAGAGAGAGAGAGAGAGAGAGAGGAAAAAGAAAGAAGGATAAAAGAGAAGGCTCAGACCAAATGGCCCCCAAGGTAAGGTTTGTGAAGTATACAAACAAAAACAGACAAACAAAAAAGACTGCCCACTGGCATCTTCTGCCCCTGTATAGATCCAGACATGTAGAATTCTGATCTCAGGCTGATTTCATGGGTGATCGGAGTTCCTTGGTAGGCAATCAGCTCACTTGAGGGGACAGGTTGAAACGGCGCCTCCTCCTAGTTCCCCGCCATCTTGTCCTGTCTTTTAGAGGTATTTATTTGATTTGTCAAACCCTAACATAACACTTAAAGTCAAGAAGAATTGTTCTAGCATTCTGTAAATTTTTTTTTCATTATGTTCAGTTAGCCAACATAGAGTATACCATAAGTTCTTGTTGTAGTGTTCAATGGTTCATTAGTTGCCTATAACACCCAGTGCTCATCCTAACACTTGCCTTCCTTAATATCCATCACCCAGTCACCCCATCCTCCCACCCCCTTCCTGCCTGTAACCCTCAGTTTGTTTCCTGGAATCCTGGTTCTCCCATGGTTTCTCTCCCTCTCTGATTTCTTCCTATTCCATTTTCCCTCCCTTCTCCTGTGATCCTCTGTTCTATTGCTTATGTTCTACATATGAATAAAGCCATATGATAATTGTCTTTCTCTGCTTGACTTATTTCACTTTACATAATCCCCTTCAGTTTTATCCATGCCAGCGCAAATGGTCAGCGTTCATCTTTTCTGATGGCTGAGTAATATCCCATTGTATATATGTGCCACTTCTTTATCCATTCATCTGTTGAAGGGTATCTCAGTTCCTTCCACAGTTTGGCTATTGTGGACATTGTTGCTATGAACATTGGGATGCATGTGCCCCTTCTTTTTACTATATCTGTATCTTTGGGGTAAATACCTAGTAGTGCAATCGCTGGGTCATAGGGTAGTTCTACTTTTAATGTCTTGAGAAAACCCCATACTGTTTTCCAGAGTGGCTGTACAGCTTGCATTCCCAGCAATGGTGCAAGAAGTTCCCCTTCTCCACAATCTCATTGAAATGTCTATGCTTCCCAGAGAAATTTATACTTTCAATGCAATCCCAATCAAAATACCATTGACATTTTTCACAGAGCTGGAACAAGCAATCCTAAAATTTGTATGGAAACAGAAAAGACCCTAAACCACCAACGGAATGATGAAAAAGAAAAACAAAGCTGGGGACATCACATTGCCTGACTTCAAGCTATATTATAAAGCTGTAATCACCAAAACAGCATGACATTGGCACAAAAACAGACACATAGACCGATGGAACAGAATAGAGACTCCAGAAATGGACCCTCAACTCTATGGTCAAATAATCTTTGACAAATAAGGAAAAAATATCCAGTGGGAAAAAGAAAGTCTCTTCAACGAGTGGTGCTGGGAAAATTGGACAGCTACGTGTAAAAGAACGAAACTGAACCATTCCCTTACACCACACACAAAGATAAACTCAAAATGAATGAAAGACCTCAATGTGAGACAGGAATCCATTAAAATCCTAAAGGGGAACATATGCAGTAACCTCTTCGACATTGGCTACAGTAACTTCTTTCAAGACATGACTCCAGAGGCAAGGGAAACAAAACCAAAAATGAACCTTTGGGACTTCATCGAGATAAAAAGCTTCAGCACAGCAAAGGAACCAGTCAACAAAACTAAGAGGCAGCCCACTGAATGAAAGAAGATATTTTCAAATGACATTACAGATAAAGGGCTGATATCCAAGATCTATAAAGAACTCCTCAAACTCAACATTCAAAAAACTAATAACCCAGTCAAGAAATGGGCAGAAGACATGAACAGGCACTTCTCCAAAGAAGACATACAAATGGCTAACAGACACATAAAAAAATTTTCAAATCACTAGCCATCAGGGAAATATAAATCAAAACAATAATGAGATATCACTTCATACCAGCTAGAATGCCCAAAATTAATAAGACAGGAAACAAGTGTTGGTGAGGTGGAGAAGGTGGAACCCTCTTGCACTGTTGGTGGGAAGGCATTCTGTAAATATTAACTTGGTTAATTCTCAAAATGATCCTTTGGGATAGATAGTGTTAGTAACCCCATTTTAAGGATGAAGAAGCCAAAGCACAGAGACATTTAGAACCTTGCTTGTTAAGTGGCAAAGCCTGGGTTCAAATGCAGTATGGTTCCAAGACCCATGCTCTTGCCAATCCACCATAATACCTGCTTCTCCAGAAAAAGTAAGCTTGCTCAGGGGACACAAGTCTGTTGCAGTTTCCACGAAGTCCCAGCTCAGGGGTTACTGCTGAGTGCCAAGTGCTCAAAGCACCAAACAGCTGTCTTTTGCTGCTTCTGCAGGCAGGGTTCAAGGGACAGTGTATAGTTTCTGAAAGCCCTCCATGGATCACCTCCACTGAAATCATCTACTATCTCTTAAAATGCAGGTTCCTGGGTATAGCCTAGACTTACTGAATTGTGCTGTCTGTGGGGTAAGGCTTAGCACTTTTTATTTAGGTAGATCCCCCAGGGACTTGGTTGCACACTTAAGTGTGAGAACCACTGGTCTGGTGACTGAGAGGAGAACAGTCATCACCTGAAGCTCTGCTTCTCCCCAAAAAGCCTCCTGAGAAATCAGTTGAGCCTTGAATTTGACTGTGCAACTGGATCAAATGAGTAGAAAAGGCAGCACACAACCAGGCTGGGGCCCCAGAGAGGCCAGATGGACATTGAAGCCAAGGAGACACTGGACACCCCCAACCCTGGTCTGGAAAGAACCACTCACAAGTGGAGAGCCACCCAGGTAACTCACATGAGCTTTAAAGCAAAGGTAATTCAGGGGATGACAGTCATTGTGAACACTACAATAGCTGGCTGGGGGTGCTGGACTCAAAATCCCACCCAAGAACTGATAGCAGACAGACCCCACATCAAAGGGGTCCCATGTCCAGGTAGAATGGCCCTCCTTCCCCAGGTTTTTCTGTCTTCCCTGGAGTGACTGGTTGACACTTACTAAAGAAAGCAGCAGCAAGAAGAGTCTGATTGAAATCTGACCCACTGGTGATCATTTTTCAGCAGCCTGACTCTCTATCTCAACCTGTGATTACGTCAGGATTTCATGCCACAGGGCAGTGAAGAGAGGAAAGTCCCCAGTGCTAATTCCACTTGTGCCATTGAGTGTAGGCTGCCAGCCTTCTAGATGCCTGGTGTCCTATATATAAAATGAAAGTGATGGAGACGTTCTCCCAAAGTCTCTTTCATCTGCAATACCATCTGGGTCTAAGCAGCATGAGCCTCCAGCAGGAATAAAACACCCATCCAGCACAGAAGAAATTCAATTCAACAGACAGTTCCTGGGTTTTTGCCCTGGTCAAGTAGACCCACACTCAGCCTCAAGATCCTCAGAGGTACAGATCAAGAACATGACACAAAACCTTCAAATATTGCCCTTTAGGGTAAAATTACCACCAGGACTTTTGGGAGAAGGGGCCACTGCTAATTGCAAAGACCTCCATTCTTACTGTGGTCAGAGTGAAGTCATGCACGAGAGTGACAAGAACTGTGACTCTAGAAGGAACATTCTCTGGGACCCTGTCCTCCACGCACAGCCCCTATGAGAGCAGGTCACCTGTGTCAGTTTACAAGGCACTTGCACACAGCCTGGGAAGCTGCAGAGTGTGGGTCAGGCCTTGAGAAACAGAAAGCAAAACTTTGTCAAGTCAGTGCCAAGCTTTCTATCCACACCCAGCAGAGGTTGAGGGGAAATGGCTGCACAGATGAGGAAAAACCAAGCAGCAATCACACAGGAAAGTAACAGCCCAAGAAGGAAAAACACTCTTTACCCCAACCACACATCCACAATATCTGAGCCAGGGAACTAACACATTCATCCCCTCAGCAGAGGGCCTCCCTCCCTGCTTCTCTGCACCCAGGCCTCACCTACCAGAGTCTCAGCCGGGCCTCTGGCCTTGGAGCTTCAAGGGAAGAAGGAAAGAAGTGCCCACTCTGGGTCATCAAGCCATAAGATGCTATCTCTGGTAAATAGCTCCAAGTCTCCCCTCTTTGAGATATTTCTCCATTGGCAGATTATAATAGCACCAGAGAAACAATTTCATCTGCCAAGCATTTATGATGTCAATGCCCCTCCTTTGTACACGAGACCTTCTTTTCTTGGAGAGTAACATCGGAAATGAAAGCATTGTCTGGAATCATGACAATCTCTGAACTTCTCTGAACTTCTATAGGTAAAGAACTTCACCTCTTTAAAGGTCCCCACCTGCATTACTCCCCCTCTCTCCTACTCAGGGCCAGGATCCCTCTCTGTGGGGTGATTTTGTGCTGCTTCTTTTCACCACATGTGGTGAGGGTAATTCTGCTTATCTCAAAGACTCCAAGTTCTCAATCCATTTTTCCTAAAGAAATGACAAATCAATGGACACCCCTGGTGCATGCATCCCCCCCCCACACACCTCAAGCCTGGGCTAACTCCTGAGAAGTCTGTAGTGTGGTATGCTTTTCAGGATGCTTTCTATCCTGCAGCAGATGATAGAAAAGACAGACCACAGGTTGGAAGCCATGTTCTTGCAGAGCTCTGGTCATAGAGAGGCCCCCTGTTCTTTAAAAGACTGAGGCTATGAAACTCTCCCTTAAACGTGGACAAAGAGCAGTTGGGGGACAAGAGAATGAGGGGAAAGGTAGATGGACAGGGTGGAAAAAGGAAAGGAGAAGAGGCATTTTCAAAAATATACTCAAGTCAAGGAAAACAGAGGGTTTGACCCTTCTGTCCGTTCAGTCCCTGGGAAAAGATAGTGTGAAAGTTCATATGCCTGTACCCTGGGAAAACTGTCTTCAGCACAGCAGAGAGTTACTCAATTGGCTACTGCACAGAGCCAATCTGTACTCTTGAAGCCAAAATCAGTCAATCCAACAATCAATATAAATCATATTGTTCTACAACAGCTGGACTTATAACTGAATCCCCAGGGTATTGGTTACAAGCCTGGAAAGCATTTTGCATCTGGGTAGGCACCATCATAGACTTGTTAAGTTTACTCTTGGCCTCTGATCATAGCCAAAAATTCCTCCATGTCAGTCAACTACATGCACAGCTGGACCACGACAGACAGTATCTAGTCTTTACCCATGGAACCCCATGATCCTATCTAACTCCTCAGACATTGTAGTGACTCAAGAAAAGGATTTGGAGACATACATCTGCTTAAAAAAAGCTCAACATTTTGGACAGGTCATGATGGCATACATATCATGAATATGACTTTACATTGCTTAGATCCCTATGAAACAACTCTGAGTGGAAGAAAGGTACCACTTTTTAAAGAATGAAATTAATAAGACCCAAAGAGCAAAACCAGAGATGCCTAAGTGAGAAGGTGTGGGGACTGATAAAAGTCTAAAGACGAAAGAGAGAGTCCTTCACCCAGGCAAGGGTAGCTGCTATGTAGAAGTGAAAATCCAGATGAAATACCTTCCCAAGGCCCTTTTCTGTTGTGGGGTTTTAGCTCTCTGATTAATTTTCCAGAAGAGAGGCAATAGGAACAGGATAAGTGGGAAGTATTCATGAGAAGTGGTGGTAGAGAAAGTAAAAAGGAAAAAAGCAATAAAACATTTCCTTATCCGAGAAGAAGCATGTGTGTTGGGGTGTGGTTGGGAAGGAGAGAACCTGTCATCTGAGTGTTGAGCAAAGGTTCAAGGTCATTTCTGAATTCATCCAAACAACCTCTCCCGGCACTTGTTGGCACATGGCAGATCTGGGATTTGGGGTTTTGGCAAAGACAAGAGCATCAGAAATTCAGAAAGGGGGAAAAAACCCTTTCCAGTTTCTGAGAGAGAGAAGATGAAGAAGGCTGAATTTCTTGGGATGGCTGCCAAGGGCGAGACTGATGAAGAACAGAGAAAGGAGGAGACCTAGCAGCCTGTGAAAAGCAGGAAGGTCACCAAAGCTCAGGAGGCACGAGGGCTAGAAGAGTCCAGAGCTTCAGTGGACACTGAGAAGAACAATCTTACCCACAGCAGTGTTCGTAGACCTGGGCTGGGATCAGGCTATCTAAACAGCCACTGGAATAGGGGAGCAGAGGCTTTCAGGTTAATGAGTGACCCCGTGAGCCAGCCAGACAACAGATCCTGCAGGCTGAAGAACCCCAGTTGGAATTTTGTTAGAAAAACAGCCCCAGCATGCTGTCCTGGAACCCAGACAGCTTTAACACGGTTCACCACTACCCCCGAAACTTCCAGGAACATCATCCATAAGAAAAGGAGAGGAATCCTCATTTTGAAAGGCAGCAAGAAGTGATTTTCAGACTTACTTGAACGGCACCACTATTGTTTTGTTGTTGTTTCTGTTTTTATATTTTTAGGCAAAACTTCAATTATAAGAAAAGTCAAAGAAAAGCTTGTTGAAGCAGAGCCTGGAGCACAGAGAACCAGCCCATCCCTCTTGTCCCCTTACTCAACACTTACATGCTCTTGTGGGCCCCAAGGGACTGGCAGGCTCCTGGGGCATTCTGGACACAGTGCAAAGATGGTTGAGGTAGGGAAATATCACGGTACAATTAAACCATCTTGGGTTTAAATGTCAATTACCACTTAATTTCCTATATGACCTCACCTAACTGCTTAACTTTTCATACCTTAGTTTCCCCATTCATAAAGTAGAGTATGTAATGCCTTACCTCATGGGCTTCTTATGGGAATTAAGCATTTTACAAATATGGTTTATGCAGGATGCTCACAACAGTCCAAGTTCCCCTTCATGTAAATGATCTTACTATCTGCGAAGCCCTAGTATTTCTGCTTTCAGGTGGCTAAATTCAGTGTAAATACTTACTCTTCTTAACTTTAAATCAGCATGAAAACAATTGACCTGAATATATCTGTGTTTGTGCTACAGAGTCTGAAGCTCCATCCCAGGACAATACCCATAGTATAAAAACCAGTCAAAAGTCCAGAGAAATGAATCAAACCCAAGGTGATCTACGGGGGAGCCTGGGTGGCTCAGTGTGTTAAGCCTCTGCCTTCGGTTCAGGTCATGATCTCAGTGTCCTGGGATAGAGCCCTGCACTGGGCTCTCTGCTCAGCGGGGATCCTGCTTCCCCCTCTCTCTCTGCCTGCCTCTCTGCCTACTTGTGATCTCTCTCTCTCTGTCAAATAAATAAATAAAATCTTTTTTTTAAAGTGATCTATGGATTCAATATCCTCACAGTCAAAACTAAACCAGGCTTTTTTGTAGAGATTGACAAGTTGATTCTAAATATCATATGTAAACACAAAGGACTTAGAAGAGTCAAAACAATTTAGTGAAAAACAAACAAACAAGCAAAAAACAAAGCTGGAGGACTTCTACCTTATTTTAAGCTTCATTATAAAGCAACAATAATAAAGGAAACAAAACATTGGTGCCAAGATAGACAAATAGATCAATGGGATATTGAGTCCAGAAGCAGACCCCACATTCATGGTCAGATGGTTTTGACAAACATTTAAAGATAATTCAGCATAGGAATGACATCTGTCTATGAATTTGTTGTGGAATAGATGGAGTTCTGTCTAAACATAAGAAATTCAAAAGTCTCATACTTACTGCACAGCTTAGTCATTTAATCTACATGGACCTCAGTTCCATTTCCATTGTAATGTAGAGCCAACCATATTTAAAGCACTAATACTCTGATGACATTGTTCAAAGAAATGTGCTCCCGAATTGAAATATCCAACAGGACAATGATGCTGCTCTGTTTCATTTATACACTATTCCATTGCCTTCTGGATGTGTCAAGAACTTGGAACTGAACCGATTTATCCACACCTTGTTCCCACATCCCCATGGAGACCCTCATACTGTGCCATATGCATCACAAGACTTCTGGCCAGGACTTAGTGCATGCATGGGCTGTGGCTACAGAACAGAGCAAAGCTGAATGACCACACACAGGGTCAGAGCCTCTGACCATAGCCCCTTAGCTCAGCCTGCAAACCAACCCCACTAAATGAAAACTTCCTTTCCACCTTATGCATGTCAAACATGTTCTGAAGGAAGCTTCTCACCATTTACCCCCAAGCTGCTATTGTGGAAAGAATCCTTCCCTTCTTGCATCGTCCCTTGCTTAAAGAGGGCAGCCAACATAACCACAGCCTGCTGGACTGCTAATGGTGACTTTGTACTTTAGAGCAGAAGACAGCTGTGTTGGTGACAGAAACTCCACCAAACACCAAGGTCAGGTAGAAGCCAATTGACCCAGAAGAGAAAATGATTGTGTCGAGTTAGATTGGTGCTCTCTGCCACCTTGCTATCTGTATCCTGGGTCTCCTTAGCTTTTCCTTAAAGACTAATGAATAATCCATGAACATTTCCAGCATTAGCTGCCCCTGATTCTTCACCATGTCCCTGGCTGCTTGCCCTCTGTCCAAGTGTGAGAGGCCTGTGGTGCTCTGAGGGTCCCTACATGGTGGTAAAGAATGTGGGCTGAGAACAACTGCCTGGGTTCATATCGAGTCTCTCCCACTTGCTGGCATCCCTAAGCAGCTCGCTTGATGTCTGTTAGCTTCAGTTTCCTTCTTCATAATAAAACCTATCTCCTCGGGTCATTGTGAGGGATAAATGGGATAGTAAGAGAAAGCCCTCAGCACAGTGTTTGACACATTGTTAGCACTCAAATATTAGTTGGTATCATTATTAACATCATTATCACCATTGTGGTTGTTATGATGGGAATGATGATGGGGATGTGTGTTTATGGTGAAGAAACTGGCTGCTCCTCAAAATGGAATTGTTGGTGTAGGAGAGATCCCAGGGAGAGGTTCCTGACAAGGGGCCAGACTGGCCTGCATCCAAAGCAAAATGCAAAGCACTAAAAACTTTTCTGTGTGATGAAGGCCAGTGGGGAGCTGATCTGAAAAAGCAGCTATATGTTGTATGATCACTAAGGAGGGCAGTAAAGATATGTGACAATATCCAGAATACTTAAATCCAGAAGGTGAACATTTACAGCTGGGCAACGGTATGGAAGGGTAGAGATTCAGCCTTTGGGAAATCATGAGAGACTGAGAATTCCTCATAATGGTAATGGATGGGAAGTTCAAGGGGGAAGAGAGTGTAGGCTCTAAGTTTCCAAAGTGGTCAGTCCAGGAGGAGAGGGTTGGGGAAAACGTGATGGGAGATCCAAAGGTGAACAAAAGGCAAAGGGCATAACCAACACAAACCCTTGCCTTCTTTTTTTTAATTTCTTTTCAGCGTAACAGAATTCATAGTTTTACACCACACCCAGTGCTCCATGCAATGTGTGCCCTCCATAATACCCATCACCAGGCTCCTCCAACCTCCCACCCCCCGCCCCTTCAAAACCCTCAGGTTATTTTTCAGAGTCCATAGTCTCTCATGGTTCATCTCCCCCCAATTTCCCACAACACCCTTGCCTTTTTAATCCATCTTTGTTGTTGAGGGCAAGGAAAGAGTGAATAGATCCAAGATTTCCTAGGACTAAACCCAGAAGTACACCAGGTGCATCCTAGGCAACAGCCCAAAATAGTATTGGTTCAACTGAGAGCCAAAAAAGTGGATTCTGAGACAAACTAGAAGAATAAAGCTTTATCCAAAATCCAAAATTGGTGAAGGTGTAGAATCTTGGAAAAGAGATTAACAAAAGCTTAACAAAGGAAGAAAGATGAAAATGTGAGGAAGTCAAGTAGTTTAGAAAGTGTTTCTAAAGCTCAGGAACATGGATAAGGGGCTTCACTTTCATCAGAGGATCAATGAGAAAATAAGGACTTGGATGTTATTTCACAACTGTATGTATTTATTACCCCAAATTTCCCAAACTTCAATAAACAGTTGATAATCATCTTTAGCTGAACATGAAGAGTATCTGTGTATGAGTGTATGTGGTTGTGTATGTGTGTGTGTGTGTTTGTGTGTGTGTGTGTGTGTGAGAGAGAGAGAGAGAGAGAGAGAGAAAGAGAGAAAGAGGGAGAGAGATTCTATCTTGCAAACAACCTGGGGAACGGGAATGCTACCAGAGAAGTTAGAAAGTGTCAGAGTAAAAGATTACTTCCCTTGTTACTCCCATGGTTCTGCCTGAGAGATTTAGCCCTGAATGTAGAATAAAATGAAGAACCACCTGTTGTCCTGGGTGATACAGTACCTCTGTTTTGTTGCACTTTATGCAGTGATTTCCCTGATAAGTTTTCAGTGGAATCAAAATTTGGTTTGAAGACCAATCATTGTCTTCTCTAGAGACCATAGCAATGGGTGCTCTAGCCTCATATTTGTATAATACTTCCTGAAAATAGGAAAATAAGGAAATGACCTTGGTAAGGCTTTCCCAGCCCTTTATCTCATGGCCATGAAGCAATCCATCTGCCTTGGAGATTCCTCAACCCTCAAATTTTTATTTGAGCTGCAATTAAATATGATGAGTAGGGTATATTTGTGGTTTTCACAAAAAAAAAAAAAAAGATTTCATTGTGAATCCAAAAGAAAGGGCTTTTTGAAACATCTGTGCATGATGTCCTACCCTTTACCAGCCAAACTCCATTAACACTGATCAACAAGAGCAGATGATAGGTACCCTCTAGGGAATGTTTCCTGGATCCACAAAGCCTTTTCCTTGTTGCATCCCATGGCACAAGACTGACACTATCCCTCCCTCCCATGATCTCTCTGATGTTGTACAATAGGACACTATGCCCTACTTTCCTCTATTTCCCTCAGGTGCCTTCTCCATCTTTAGGTTGACAAACAAGTATGATTTGGTGGATAGAGACTTGGCTACCATCAAAAAAATTATGTGATGTTACTCTGTGGTCAAGTCCATTCTTTCTCTAAAGTACCACATGACCTCAAGTGGATAAGTCCATTTTTTCCTCTTCTCCTGGCTCTTTTTCTTCACCATATTTCTCTCCACTTTCTATCATATGAGCATCACAGCCAAGAACTAGCAAAGAAGTTAAGAAATTGTACCAAGAGAGGTGCCTGGGTGGCTCAGATGCTGAAACATCTGCCTTTTGCTCAGGTTGTAATCTCAGGGTCCTGGGATCGAGCCCATGTTTTGTTCCCTGATCAGTGTGCTTCTCCCTCTCTCTCTCCCCTCTGTTTCTGCTCTCTCTCTCTCAAATGCATAAATAAAATATTAAAAAGAAAAGAAAAGAAATTGTACCAAGAGTCAGAGCTGCTCCCAGAAATCTGTCCAGAGAGGCATGTGTGGGGCAGGGAAGCCTCCTCATCATCCATTTATAATGACATTTTCTATACAGATGGGCCAGGTATAAGGACCTCTTATGGCCCTCCAGGGCTGAGGAGTGAGGTAAAGATAGGCAAACAGCTGACATGATACAGGGTCTACAATCCTGGGAATTTAAAATGTAAGGAAGGGGAAAAGAAGGAAATAGGAAGAAAGGAAAGAGGTGAGGCAAAGAAAGGGAAAATCAATTCAAAAGTGAAGAGTGATATCATCCATGGAAAGCTTACCATTCATTCTTTCCATCAGGCACTCAACAGGCATGTTGAGTGCTACTAGGGCAAGGTGCTCCACTGGACACATTGAGACACATTATTCTATTTAATTCTCATAACAACTCCATGAGTTAGCCACAATTCCCCCTCTATAAATGATTCAACTAGGACCCAGAAAGTTTGAGAAATGAGCCCCATTTGTACAGATAACAGCAACGGAGCAAATGGAACTCAGATCTTCATAGATTCACCGCCTTGGCTTTTGTATCACAGAGCTTCCATGCCAAACATCCTAGCTAATGAATATTTTGAATATCTCTGGATAATGGACAGTGACAAATACAAATTTTTGGAATCACCAGTTCTATTTGACCAATTCTGTCTCTTCTTGACACAAACAGGGGACTCTTGTCCCCTCATGCCTAGAGCAGCCTCAGATCTTAACTACTGTAAAAGCCTTCTGTGTCCTTCCTTTCTCTTCCCCCTTTTCCACATGACTCAAATCAGAATTCACTTCCATTTTTCTCCAACCACATTCCTGAACCCAGCCTGGTTCCCCTACATATCTGGAGAAGAAGGGTCTACCTCCTAATGCCTGCCATGTCACCTAAGAATTCAGAACATACTTCAAAAAAAGGAAGTCCTATTGGGTGTGTCCACCTTGCCATGCTCTGTCTACAGCACTTGACGTGGGTCATGTCCTTGAACCTCACATTATAAAGTAAATAGTAGTACCTCTATTTTGCAGATGAGGAAATTGAGACATTAAATACATTTGTTAAGGTCTCACAGTTAGGAGGTAGTGGAGTTCAGACAAGAATTGAGGTGGTCTGCTTCTAACTCATTTCCTTCACCACAGAGCCAGACTGGTCCCCACAAAAGTAAGTGTGAAGATATCCAGAGGGGACAGACAACTCCTGAGCTCAATGAGGGTTAACTCTCATCATTGTTAAGAGAGGCAGCAAGCAGCAAGCCATCATGCAGGGATAAGAAGGCTCCAAGAAGCCTCATTATGACCCACTCCAGTGACCTCTGCATCCTGTGCTCTGTGCATCTCCCTCAATGATCTGACAAGTCCTAAAGCATTGAGTATCCCCCAGACTTTCTACGTATGTCAAACCAATTTGCCTCAAAGGTTGGAGACAAAAACTATGTGAAAAGAACAACTGTGATTGACCTTTTAGAGAGTAGAGACTAGGGAGAGAACAAAAGAGAAATAAGGAAAGAAATAAAGAAAAAGGGTGTGTGTATTTTCCTTGAGGCTGGGAAGGGACCCAAAGAGCCTGGAGATGTAATGGGATATGGTGCAGATTACAAAAGTTTTGCTACAGCTGTAATAGCCTTTCACAAAGGCATGGCCCTCCAGAGGGCCATATTTCATCTCAGCTTTCCCCACCACATAAGACAGAGGGTGAGGAGTTGGAAGGCAAGATTGGAAACTCATGCCGGCTCTGAGCGAGCCCTGACGTCCCCATGACACTTCCATCAAACCAAAATGAACTAAACCCAAACCTCTTATTCTAGCAGGCGTTGGATCTCCTCCCTGTCATCTGTTTATTTATTTTTTTTTCTTCACACTCTCCTTTCTGGAAATGCATTGCCTAGCAACCTGCTGTCTTATTCTAAACAGTCATGCACACAATTGTACGCACGCACTTGGAGACAGTGGATAATATTTGAGTGTCTCTGATGGCCTTGCTAGGACCAACAGATCATTTACTTGGAAGGCTTAGTTCCTAGAATTAGTGTTAGTCAGAGTTGCATCTCAGGCAGTCCCCGTGACCATCTTAGTCCATTAAGAGAGGAAGGGCATGTCTCTGTCCAATGGTAGGTGGGTAGAGACAGCCCAAAAGGATTCATGAGAGGAAGGGAGGCACCAGCCTTGATCTGGTAGAGAAAATTATGAGCTCCCTCATGCAGATAAGTTACCTGTCAGCTACCTGACAGAGAATGTTCTGAAGGCTTTCCATTCTCTTTAGACAAAGAAGAAAACTCACTGGAGTCACTTTCCAGTTCAAAGGGGTGGGGGATACCCTTGCTTCCTCTCTGTTCTACCATACCACTCTACCCCTCCTCAAAGGATTTCCCCCTACCAAAGTCTGGGTCGAGAGACTAGTGCCCCCATAAGAACTACTACAATGACATAGTTATCTCAACTGGGAAGAGGCACATCACAGGAATTCACATCCCAAAGGATCCAGATGTCCAGCCTCCAGGAAACTGATAAATTATTTTAACCCATTTATGAAAAAAGAAAGCACAGGTACAGAAAACCACACAAAGCAAATGTATGACCTAATGAGTTACTACAAAAGTGCACTGTGTTGTAGCCAACTGAGGTAAGAAATAGACCCTCTCCATGTGTCCTATCTCAGTCTTAACCCTCCTCACCACTCTCCTGGCTTCTAGTAATCACTTCTTTGTATCTTTTTATGCCATTAGCACCAGGTTAGCATTCCCAGATACCATGGTTTGACCTTAACACTTTTTTAAAAGGTGATGAGTCTGACAGATGAATAGCTAAATAAAATGTGGTATATATATATATATATATATATATAGAGAGAGAGAGAGAGAGAGAGAGAGGAATATTATTCGGCCATCAAAAAGAATGAAATCTTGTCATTTGCAATGACATGGATAGAACTAGAGGGTATGCTAAACAAAATAAGCCAATCACAGAAAGACAAATACCACATGATTTCACTCATATGGTGGAATTTTTTTTTCATATGGTGGAATTTAAGGAACAAAATAGAAGAACGTAGTGGAAGGGAAGGAAAAATAAAATAAGATAAACAGAGAGGGAGATAAACCACAAGAGACTCTTATCTCTAGGGAACAAACAGGGTTGCTGGAGGGGAGGGGAGTGAGGGATAGGGTAATTGGGTGATGGACCTTAAAGAGAACACTTGATGGAATGAACACTGGGTATAGTATGCAACTGATAAAGCGCTAAACTCTACCTCTGAAACTAATAATACACTACATGTTAATTAAACTGAATTTAAATAAAAATGTTTAAAAATACAATGAGTCTTTTTCATCTCTTCTTCTGTGGTTCCCCCTTTGCCCTTTACATTTTCTTACAACTCATCTGCTGAAGAATCTGGGGCATTCAAGCTGAGGGTTTGAAAATGGACAATTAAAAAAATGACAGACAAGGGTACCTGGGTGACCCAGTGAGTTAAGCATCTGACTCTTGATTTTAGTTCAGGTCATGATTTAGGGGTGTGAGATTGAGCCCCGCGTGGGGCTTTGCACTCAGTACAGAGTATGCTTGAGATTCTCTCTCTCCCTCTCCTTGTGCCCCTCTACCTGCACCCTCTCTTTCTCTCTCTCTCTCAAACAAATAAATAAAATATTTTAGAGAAGAAAGAAAAACAACAGACAAATACATGAATTGGCTGGGTTTCTCCTTTGACTTTCTTTGGAGCTCGTTTTCCAGGAGATGTTAGGGTCAGGGAGAGGGGAATAGTATGAGTAGAGTGGGTATCAGTAGGGCCAGGGGATATTTTTTCAGCATGTGACAGTGTTTTCCAAGCTCTAGGGCCCCCTCCTCCCCTGCCACTCTGCTGCAGGGCTTCACTAACAGGTGTGGCTGGGGGTCACTGGCCCAGCACCGCCCCCCCCCCCCCCTGCAAACAGTCGGAGAGCTTCAGCTTCAGCTTGGAGCGGTAGATGGGAACGCTGCAGCAATCTGAAGTGAAAAGCCCAAAGGCTTTATCCCTGTCAGGCGCAGGGTTGACAAGACAAAGGCGGCCTAGTAACCAGAGAAGCCAGTGGGGAGTCAGAACACCTGCCTGCTCTTCCGGCTTCCATCGTGGGTTTGCTGAGCCCCAAAAGCCTTCCTTCCACACTCTGGGCCTCAGTTTCTCCCCTCGGCAGCATGCAGATGTGAGCATCCATCTTATGAAAGCATGTGGTCACACATGTTTGCAAAGTCTCAGCTTCCCTGGAGAGGGAAGACACCTGTGTAAACAGAGCAGCGAGGCGCCATGTGCCTGTTGGCTGCGTTCTAAGGGAGGCACGGGTCCCAGACTGCAGCCCCGATACTGCGGGGGGAACAATGCAGGCTCTGTTTGCCCAGCTGCAGCTCTCACCTTCCCCTCTGCTGCCCCATTCTCTGTCCCCACCCACTTTCTCTGCCGGGGGGGGGG